>LQNS02278078.1:10508959-10526012 GCA_001587735.2 Parhyale hawaiensis | reverse complement strand
TTTATTCTATTGTTACAGAAACTATGAATGGGTGAACGCGCAATAAACACGAAAGAAGTATTCTTGTCTTCTCCTCCTACGGTGCGCGTCACCTGAAGTAGGCGAAATATTGTAAGACTTAGAGGGGAACAAGTTACGCCCCTACATATAACTTATTCTCACTCTTTTCTTAAAAAATTCTTAACATAACATTTTTGTCCTATTCTTCGAACAAAGCTTTGTTGCCGTAGCTCCTCCTGCCGTTTTTTTATTCGTTTTCAGAGAAACCTAAATTTTGGAGTCTTTTAAATCGTTGTCTTGGTAACACTAATGGTTAAGCTTGCCTAACAATGTACTTTTTTATTGAATTTAAAATTGCATGCTTATCTTTCAATAAAATGGACTCGCCAATGCGATACGAACGTGAACCACGGATGTTACTTCGCCACAATTTCCTGGGAGATGCAAAACTTTCGTGCTAAATGCTACTGGTGAATGAGGATTGTCACTTGCTCTTCATCATGACCATATCAAAACTCTTGACCGTGCAGTTTATAATAGCTTTCTGAACCGTTTTTGCCATTCAATACTCCTCAACTTAGCTATATGATCGAAGGACCACGTGACGTCACCGCTCTACCGTACTTCCGCCGCGTTCGGCTGTGCGCTCACCTGTTCCAAATTGTCATCTTTGATGGTATCCTAATCATTCATCTTGGGGTGCTGGTCGCTACATCATAGGAAGCGCAATCTCAATTAAAAATTGGAAGCTCTGTGACTGAAGGTACTGAAAGGTGTGTTATATAAGACGAGGTGCGTGCGTTTTGGTAAGCAAGGTATTTCAAGGTAGGCAGAGTGTCACAGCAGAAAATATATATAACAGACGGGGGGAGTAAGAGAGGAGTATCTCAGAGCACGTGGAGAGGAGGTGCACCAGGGCGAATGCACACGTATGTCTTTCTTTTGCAATATCAGCGAATCCGATTGCGTTGCCGTGGTCTTGGCAATAGTCTGACAATAGACTACATCACACATCATGAGCTCTATGGTTTGACGTAGTTGAACAAAGCGCTAAATGAATGAAATACAATATCCTCGTGAATTTCAACTCGCCGGGTACTCAAGGGATAGCCGAAAGTTTACCACTGACGGTTACTATAGCGTAAAAATGGTTGCAGTTTGGAAGTGTCTGCAGTTTTTTGGAACAACTTAACACTGTAATAGATGGAGCCGTGGTTGCGGCAAAGTAACCGGATTTATCGAGTTAGCCCGACTTCAAGGTCAAGAGCCGTAGGTCAAACAAGGTGCATTAGGTTTAAATTAAAGTTTGTATAATTGCGTTACCAAGGTTCATTGCACTTAGAAAAGAGAAAACGTTAGATAAACGACAATTAGATCAGGTTGCTGAAGATGGCCAAAGTAGGAAGCCTTCTCTTTGTACTTGAATGAACTTCTTACGCAGCTTAAGTTAACACGAAAATAATGAATATATTTACAGCTTCTCTTTGCGCTCTCACGGACTCTGATTTTTGTTACTTTCTCCGCACATTGAAACTACTTATTTTTGCTCTCAGTTCATGACGTACAAACTGTGCAGATGATCAACGAAACACAGGAAAAATGATTTTTCAAGGTGCACTAGACGCAGTGAGTATTTTTCCTGCTCGATTTCTTCTTTGCGGGAGCAGTTGTAGCTTGACTGCAGAATTTTGAGGTATTGAAGACGCGTCATAGCATATACTAGATTTGGGGTGAGGTTTTTAATTAAACTGAGTGATCCTTCACTGCTCACTAATATAAACTGATTTTTTTACAAGTCAATTAGCCTAAGGGAAGGATGAACTGTGCTGCTCAGATGCTTTGAAATAGAAAACACCCGTCCCTTACAAATTTTCCTTTGCCGTTGTGGCATGCCTTTCCGTCATTTTTGACAGCGTGGGCACTCCAGTACTCGTATATCAACAAAAGTTTACATGGCTGAAGCTACAGCTACATAAACCTGCGTGTTACACTTCTTCGAAATATATCAATCGATTTCGATGGCCAGACGTGAAGTACATTTTATGTGTAACTTACCTACTGATTTTCACAGTTGTTCCACGTCGTATAATTTTCACTTTTAGCGTACCTGGCATCAAAAATGGCGGCAAGGAATTAGTGTTGCTCCATCGATCATAATATTCTTCATAATTTGCTCATGTAGGCTACACTGGAACCGCCCACTTGGAAGGCCATAAGAGATAAGCATACTTGCCAAGATTCTGCTGAACAACGTAAACCTTTCCTTCGGTGATACAGTACGTTGAAAAGCAATTCTTTCTTGGCTCGTAGTAGACATCACTCTTAAAAAAATTGACCTGATGTAACCAAGGCACTTGATGATATCACATTAGTTGGAATGTTTTTTTTTGCTCAGGCGAAAAGTTCTGTAGAAACAAGAACCCAAATTGGAGAAAAAGTTATTTGCTGCCAAGAATGCCTTGTGTTTCTTACCGGCCTGCTGATCGTTTAAGAATAACTTGGCATTTGCCCGTTGATTATGTAGTCAACTACAGTGTCCGCGCTGTTATAAATGACAGCGAGGAATTTGTGCAGACCCTCTTCATTTAACATGTTTTTGTTACCTTTATGCTTCTGGAGGATAAGCAAAAACGGCAGGAACGAACTAAGGAACGAAGGAACGTAGGGAGGAACAAGAAGAATTATTATATTTGGCACTAGTTATATAATTATAGAAACAGGTGTTATTCAGCTGGTCATAGACCACACGCTATGTGACCGTTCACTCCTGCCCTTACGGGTCACCATCACCAGCTTCTTTGCTTCTAAAAGAAATCAATTTAATATTGTGCCTGCAAGCAAGGAGAAATATATATGTGATAGTCCAGTTGTATTTCCCGTATCACCTTTTAAATTTAACGTACCCGTTTATGCAACCGAGCTCAAGTTCATCATCCGTATCATGGATACAGTCGGATTAAATCCCCAGCGTTCGAATTTCATTCTATCTTATAGTGAAGATTCTGTGCAAACAAGTTCACAGGTTCACTAGACGGCCCGCGACCCCATGGGTCACCATCACGATCTTTTTTGCGTCTCAAAGGAATATTCAACACTGTGCCTGTAAGCAAGGATAAACATACATGACGTAGTCCAATTGTATTGCCCGCATTAGTTACATTTAGCGTACACGTTTTTGCAGTCGAGCTCCGGCGCCCTCCCAACCCTATTAATATAGTGTCAGGATATCTTCACCGCTCGAATTTTTCCTATCTTACGGCGAATATTGATATTACTTTTAGCTTTAACATGAGTAGACTGACGCTACTCTTCAATCGTCTTATATACTGGGCACATGACTAAAATTTCTGAATTTCAATTTTTTAGACTTCTCTACGTACATGTGTTGCAATCGTAACGTGCAGACACATGGATGGACGGATGAAGCCTCAAGCTCAATGTTCTTCACGGGCGGGAGGTGTTCTTGGATTACCACTAGTACAGCTTATTTCATAAATAAACGACGTCTTCATTCTTCGCTTAATATTAAGACAGGCACACAGTACAGGAACATTGAGTAGCCACTTGCCAGAAAAGGAGGTATCGCTTTTTGCAAATGAGGCTGACTGTGTGGTGCAGCAGACGTATCTTTATATATTGTACCATTATTTTTTCTTACTTTGTTAGGATATTTTCCTTCATTCTTTAATATTTAATAATGATTGGCAAATCTGTACATACTTCTATTACTTGTAGCCTATATGTATCAAACTTATATAAACATGAAGGACTGAAGCTTAATACTGTAAATCAACTGTTTATGGTATCCTTTGATTTTTGCAGTAGAGTGGAATGATTTCGCAATAGTTTCTAAAATAAACAGTCTCATACTGTAGAAAAGAGGCTTCTTAAATTCGTTATATCTTCGATTTATTATGAAATGTCAAATAAACAACTAACGGGGTTGTTGATAAAAAACTGTATATTTTAGTATATGTACGGGCTAAGCGAGAAAATCAGAAGTGACAGTAAAGCTGAAGGGTGATTTGAAGCAGCTGGCTGCTATGAAGAGATGTATCCCTGGCAGCATGAAATGATAAAGCACTGGCCGCCATGGAGTGATGAAGCATTGTTAGCTGTGAAGTGACATAGCATTGGTAAGTGATCTAGCATTGGTTTCCCTCAAGTGATCTAGCATTGGCAACCCAGAAGTGATCTAGCATTGTCAGCTGTGAAGTGATCTAGCGTTAACAGCCGCGAAGTGCTATAGCGTTGGTAGCCGAGAAGTGATGTAGCATTGGTAGGTAGCCGAGAAGTGATATTTCATTGTTAGCTGTGAAGTGATGTATCGTAGGCAACCATGAAGAGGTTTAACTTCAGGAATTATGAAATTATGAACTCAGATAAACACGAAGTGAATAAATTTAGACAATCATGAAGTGATGTAACACAGTCATCCATCGAATCATATAATGTAGGCAGCCATGAAGTGATGTAACATATGCAACATGAAGTGATGTAACGTAGGCAACCATGACGTGATGTAGTGTAGGCATCAACCATGACGTTATTTAACTTAGGCAGCCAGGAAGTGATTCAACTTAGGCAACCATGAAGTTATTTAACTTAGACAACCACGGAACGGTGTGAAGCAGCCACCCATAGAACGCTGTAATGTAAGCAACGGTGAAGTGATGTAACACAGGCAACTATCAAGCTATGTAACATTGGCAACCATGGAGTGATGTAACATAGGCAACCATGAAATGATGTAACATAGACAACCATGAAGTGATATAGCGTAGGCAACCACAAAATAATGGCGTAGTATACCTAAACAGTGTGAAATAACAAGGACAGAGACACGATGTGCAGCTTTTGACGGTTCCAGTAATCAAGGGTAGTGTAAGCACCAAAATGTCATTTAATATCATTTAACGGCTTTCGTGGTAGCTTTATCTCATGGTTAATTAGGCATTTCTAGTTCATGGCTACCAATGTGGTTTCACTCTTTTGAATTGCTGTGGTTATAATTAAGTTTTTCATTTTTACTGGGTTTTCTTAACCTTCCTTTTCTTGCAAATGTTGGGATGAGCTCTACCAGAAGCTGTATCTACATATATTTGTAGGGTTATTTCTTCAAACCTGTCGCTAGAAAAGTCTCAATTGTACGTGATACTAAAGGGCATTCCATGCAACATTTATAGTATTTATGAGCCAATTTTCTATGAAATTCTAATATTCTTAGAAATTATGATGAATTTTCAATTATTCTAGATGTTCGAAGGTATGATATTTGTCCCACTGAAGATATTCAATTGTGAATTTAGGTCCCCTGCTCTGCAACACATTCCTTATGGTACGACGAAGAAATTAATCTGTGTTTGAGGTCTCTGTAATTATTAGAGCTCATTTTATCGACGCTTACGTAAACCGGTCCAGGCTCCAGGCCCATTGGCAAAAAGCCCGATTTCAGAGAGCAGTCAAGGTATGGTGTAATCTACGAGACAGTTTATTTCGTGAATTAAATTTACACAGATTAGATTAGATAGGCGGCAGTAGACGAACCAATAGGTCCATTCCCAAAGACACCGGAACATACGACCCGGCACTCTATGAGCTATTGCAATACACAGAAGAATGTTGAAAGTTATGACCACGCACTAAGTTGCAGATGGTGGCTTCATAAATCATAACCCATACTCTCGTGACACCAGTGCTGGTAGAAAGAAAATTTACTAGCGCTTCAGAATGAAGCAGCTCCTCTTTTTGCGCAGCAGGTCTCAGGGATATTATTTATATTATTTTTTCTTTTTCCTGCAGGAAGGTCACAAATTTAATGCCAGCCCAGATGAGATCTATCCACTTCATGTGGCCAGCGCTAATACTGACAGGAAAACAAGGCACAACGCATCAGTAACTCCACACGCACTACTGCCTTGACACGAATTCGCTCAGCCACCCAACAGAGCCAAATCATAAGAAAAATATCATTTATTTCCCCAAAGCGTAGGGTGTTCTTTTTTATACTAGATAATCCATGCGTTATAAACAGTTAGAATAGAATATATAGCTGGCAGTAGACGGACCAAGAGGCCCATTCCCAGAGAGCAGCCGAGACTTACCCTGTCTGAACTAATGGCGATGAGCTGTCGCCATTAGTTCAGAATCATGGAATCTTCTGAGGGAGAAAAGGAAAAGAAGAAGAAGAAGAATAGAAAAATAATAAACTCAGGCAAGCAGTTGATCGCCCAAGCACAATAAATTACTGCAGATAATAGGAGCTTGGCGATGTTAAATTAGTCGGGGCATGAAATATGGATTAAGGTGGCTTAGAGGTTTGGCTGTTATGAGTTTGGGGTATTTGTCTAGAAAAGGTTACAACTCGACATTAATTTTTTTACTTAGCTATTAAGGTACAGTGCCTAGACATAAGTATTTGCACAACTCTGTTTTTTTTTATGTATTTTAAAGAATTTAGAGACTGCTTTAGGATAATTAATACAGGATGTTATATAACATATATATAATAAAATATTTAAACAGAACAGTCAAATGTGCACTTATAACAAGAAAATTTAACACAAGTAAAACTAATGAGGGACAAAAGTATTTGACCAAAATAAATATGATGTTGAATCTTTGATATTTAATAGTATAATTTGAATAAATTAGTTTGGAAAGTATTCTAGAACGTTCACGAAACGTCTCGAGACAAATGCAATGTAAACAAACCACAGCCGGCGCAATCATTACCTCTCTAGACCTCATTGAAGTCGCCTACACTCTCACTACAATGCCAAAACTTAAAGAAATCCCTGAAGCTACTCGTAAACGGATAATTCAACTTCGTAGTGCGGGATTAACTTATAGAGTAATAGCAGAACGTGTCAATGTTCCTTTTTCAATGGTTGGAGCAATGGTCCGCAAGCATCAAGTGACTGGGGCGGTCTCCAACCTGCCAAGAGCTGGAGCTCCGCGTAAGATCATGGATCGTCCTCGGCGCTACATGCTGCGTAAGGTGACTAATGACTCCATGACAACTCGTGCTGACCTTAAGAGTGAACTGGCGTCTCAGGGACTGCATGTCAGCAAGAAAACTATTGTTAGAGAATTGAACCGTACTGGCATTCATGTTTACACTCCTCGTAAAACTCCTCGTCTTACAGCAAAACATGTCAAGAGCCGCTTAACATTTGCCAAAAACCATTTGGACAAAGGAAATGAGTTTTGGAAAGGGGTTACATGGTCTGACGAAACTAAAATAGAACTTTTTGGCCGAAACGAAGCTCGACATGTATGGAGGATACGTGGTACTGCCTATGACTCCAAGAACACCATCCCCACCGTGAAGCATGGAGGGGACAGCATCATGGTGTGGGATTGCTCTACTGCCAGGGGTGTTGGGGATCTTCATATCATTGATGGCAAGATGAATAGTTCCATGTACAGGGAGATGTTAGAGAAGAAGATGCTTCCAAGTGCCAAAAAATGCTACTGACGGCGCAGCTGGACCTTCAAACAAGACAATGACCCCAAGCATACTGCGAATTTAACGAAAGAATGGTTTCAAAAGAAGAAAATAAATGTTCTTCCATGGCCTAGCCAATTGCCTGACCTTAATCCAATAGAAAATTTGTGGCGTTTTTTTAAATCTGGTGTCCACAAACGGTGTCCCAAAAACCTTACTGAATTAAAGGTTATTTGTATGGAAGAATGGAAAAGATACCATCAAGTGAATGTGAAAAGTTAATTTCCACCAATAAAAATCGTCTCCATGCTGTTATTGCCAATAAAGGTCACGCCACCAAGTACTAATGTCATAATTTTTTTTTTTTTGGTCAAACACTTTTGTCCCTCATTACTTTTGCTTATTTCAAATTTTCTTGTTATAAGTGCAGATTTGACTGTTCTGTTTAAATATTCTATTATATATATGTTATATAAACTTCCTGTATTAATTATCCTAAAGCAGTCCCTAATTTTTTTAAAATACATAAAAAATAGAGTTGTGGAAATAATTATGTCTAGGCACTGTATAACGAAGCATTTTAAGACTTTGATGAATAACGTTTTTGCCTCTGATGTTCACTTTTCGAGATATTTGACTTTAAAGTTCCCAGTTTTTTCTATGAGAAAAAATAACCACACTCTGACGGTGTAATGGAAAACTTTTTTGTATTTTTTTGGGTAAGGTAAGATTAAGTTAGGTCAGGTCTGTTTGCCTCTTTGGTTTTTCAGTATTAGATAGACAAAAATTAAACTTCAAACTCAAATATCTAAAAAACAAAGCATGTGCGACAAAAATGTTATTCATGAAAAAGTCTTAAAAGGCCTAAATATGTAAACATTTTTCTTAAATTATGACTCTTTCTAGAAATTTATCGAGTTTGATACTGCTCTAGGAGTTCGAAACTGTGAAGGATGTTCCTCCCAATGTTTGTCGGGGGTCATTCCACGCTGATGTCAACCTGAGGCTAAGAATTGAAAATTCACCACAAGTAGCTTTTATATATACCAAATTAAAGCTGAAGACCTCTACCTTAAGAATCCGAAAAGAAAACAAAAATATTAAACCAAATTTTGTAATATTCTGTTAAAGATGAACAATTTTGTAAAAACCCTTAATACAGTCAGTAAAGTGCGATAAATTCAACTCATAAATTTCCATAGTACTAAGTAAACATTATGCTTCAAAACTATGTTACATAGCGATTGCACTGGGAAACCAATTATAAATTTTTAATAGTCCGTTTAAATAATTATTATCGAAGTAAGTCCTATACATTGCATGTTCACATATAAAAAGGTTATTGTTAAAATGCGTTGTAAGACCTCAGGACTACCTAAAGATTGTTTAATTGCTTTATTTATATTATTTTTGGTAAGAAATTCGCAGTGTAACGATAGTAACGATATTTTTGTAACGCTCGTCACGGCGCTTCTTTGGCTTCTGAGGGAAAATGGTAATTGCACCTGACAAAACCTATACACATTTGGATACCCTAATCCTTCACATCTAATTCCCATATAAAGTATTCAGATATCTATTTGTACTTTCACAGGGTTTTGCATTTATGTAGCTCTCGGTCGAACTTGAGGTTGCATCTGTGTAACGATTGTCACGGCCACTTTGAAGTAAATAGCTAAAACGACAGTAATCACAGAAAACGTTTGAGACAGTTCTATTAGCATTATTAGACACTGGTACTGTTATGGTAAAAATCATACCAGATTAATCATACAACTTTTAAAGTTATGGGCTGAAGTTTGGCAATAAGTATGCTCCGAATGTAACGATCGTCACAGTGGAATGACCCTCGACTGTGCACCTGCAACTTCGGAGGGGAGTCTATTCCAAATGTGCACTATGATCTACGGGAAAACTGCTGCCTGAAAGTAGTTCTTCGATCTTTATGCTTGAGTATTTGGCCGTTGCTTCGCAAGCAATCATTAGCGTTTCTCTCAAAGAGTTTGCTGTAGGCACGTCGTTGAAGCTATTCAAATAATTGAACATTTCTATTAGTCGCCTCCTCAGTCCTCAGTCGTCTTTGTATGCAAGGAAACTACGCAATAAGCTAGGAAAGGGTGTATAAAGTTACAATATAACATTGACGAGAGTGTCGACATGAAAAACTTTAACGTTTTGGGATGAACTTCCCACTATCGGGACTCGTGAAAATTTCAGGGTTAAGTAATGTTTTCACCTACTCTCGCTTGGCGTAAGGTAGTGTTCCTGTAATTTAACAAACCCGTCCAATCTAAAGTCCGCCTGACGAACCCCCGTCTACCTTAACACACCTTGTCAAGCGGACTCTAGCCTCTTTCACCTGTGAGTCTTGCATATAACGGTACTTCTTGCATTTTTTCCTAGATTTATGCATGCCTTTTCTACGCTCTGTTTTCCACTGTTTACAGATAATTTAGCCGATCATCATCTTACGCGTAGCAATTTTTTTTTATCAGCGTGTCCGATTTTTTTGGACGACTACGGGACCCATGACTATGGATCAGTAGCCCACGATTTTCCTGCTCTCTTTGACGCAATAGATATACAACAAAAAGACTCGGCCAGTACCTTAAGCAGCCTAAGCTTCTCTTCTCGATGTCACTGTATTTAGACATCGCGCATTCGCTTGAAGGACTACCTTAGAGCCGATATGTCCAACACTACCCGCTCCATTCTCTAGCAGCGTATCCTACATACGTATCTGGCAGGCCTTATTAAGATCGTCGAGCGCCACAAGCAAAGCAGACATAATATGTTCTGAAAGAAATTAAAAGCGGTTGATAAGATATGAGCGAAATGATCTTCATGTCTTTGCTTTGAAAGTGATTGAATTTTTTTCAAAAGGCGCGAAAGAAGACAGCTATGGTTGAACTTCGTTCCGGCGAAAATCAGAGCTTTTTTCAAATTGAAGTTCCTCCCTACCTAATACTGAAAAGCGTCACGTACAGACACACCGATGGATGGAGCCTCAAGCTGAGTTATAATATAGATTTTCAGAACTAAATACAAGGAAGTATACGTGTAAAATTACTAATTTATATCTATATACCAACTGGGGACTGAAATATTATCGAAGGAAGTATAAAAGGCGAATGGCCGGGGTAAGCTTAGGGGTACTAAAGTTAGTTTTTGTACAGTCGGACGGTTAGGAAACAGAGTTGGCGGAAGGAACGTACAGTTGAAGGAAAAAGGTTAGTTGTGGATTGTAGTAAGAGGAACAGCTGTAGTCATTATGTTGAGGCTGGGATTGGTTTTATGGATGTGAATAGAGTCTAAAGTTTTGAGTTCTATTAGGTTGGAAAAGTCGATGATGGAGAAGTCGTTCCTGCCAATGTGATGGTTATTTTATTCTGCATGAAGACGGGGAGCTGAATGTGTAGGTTTTACAAGTGGTAAACCTGTTCTACTGGATATACCTAAATGTTGTTTATGTCGATACTTTTGTTCATCTTATAAAATTATTCTTAGTTTAATATTTAAGTTAGAGTATCCTAAAGCGCTGCCGCAGTACTCACCCTCAAGGCCCTAATGGTTCTGGCAGCCCGTTGAGTGGGAGTGAGATAGAAGCTGGGCGCAGAATCGTGGCTATGGCCGCAATGTAGGATGCCTGACATAGGCTTGCGGGCACCGCTGGTGTCACAGCGAGACGCGGGGTTCGTACCGTCGCAGCTGCTCAGGCAAGAGCCCAGAGAGCAGGAGTCCAAACTGTTCACCGACTCGCAGTCCTCCAAGTCGTTGGCTGCCTCATTGGAGCTGTTCACATCTGTTTGCTGCAAAAAAAAGTAGTAGTGAACTGACGCAATGTCGGCATACTCATAAATTACTGCAATCAAGGTGTCGATATAATCATTCTGTAAATCATAATAATATAAAGTCATCCAGTAGAAAATATGTATTACCTGGCAAAGTTTCCGCTCCAAGTCACGTTACTACCTTACGGAATTTACGAAGTTATCAGCGAAAGAAATAATTGTAAAGCGCTGTTTCATCACAATTATTATTGTAAGCGATCCATTTCCGACGATTGCTAATCTCTCAGAAAATGCACACCAGTTCGAATGAAAGCATTTGGCCTGAGTGTCTAACTTAAGAAGAAAGTTTTTGTGGAGAGTGACCTGCAGATGAGGTTACTAACTAAAAGGCGATCGCATTGTTAGCGCCCATGGGTAATCAAGATTCAACATAAAATATTCTTCCTTTCCACTTTTAATGAGTGGCTATATTTCGCCTGCATCTCCTGCCTTGCCGTACTCAGTATTCTCAAAAAGGCGTTTCTATTCATTGAACAAACAATAGTACAAAAAATAGTACAAATAAATTCTCGGCATCATTTATTCAAATGAAGTTTGAATTATTTGCTAGATGCCAGGCATAGACATTTTGACAATTTCTATCGACATTCATTATCGACGACATCGACGGCAGGAATTTTCAAAATTTATTGATCATTGGTACCAAAATTTCCCTCTCCTGTTCCGGTTATCACCAACAATAAATTTTTGTATTAACTTACATGCTTGCTCACTCATCACCCTCATAAAATACTTATTGTACGAAATAAAAATGCTCATCATCCGGCAACGAACTCAATAGCTTTTACTAAAAAGTTAAATAAAGCAACTCGAGCGGCGTACTTCTGCAGTGAACCCCGAGCAAATGTTGTAAGAGGCAAAGGGTTGCATGGTCTAAATCGCCTAAGATGACAGTAAAGCAATTGCATTGGCACCTCGTTCTTGCTTGGGGTCATGATTTGACAATAAGGAGGATGTATTGAATCCGCTATAGCTACATCTGCACCTTCGTGTAAAATAGTAAAGGTTCCATATCGGTTGTACATAGTTCTCTTTCACAGAAGCCCAACAACCGTAAATTATCGATATACTTTTCTTTGCAAGAAATTTGAAAAATCAACGCTAAGGAACTATCCCCTATATAACTAGATCACTCTAAGAGCGCATATCTCCACCAAGTAAGGCAACGGAAATGAAAAATTCATATTGGTTCTGAAATCTTTGTTTCAATAACAAAATCTAATCACTTGTACCCTTTGATAGTATTAACAGTTTCTGCAATATTTTTCATGATCCGTTCATAACTGTTTGAGTTCTGCACCTAATAAATATTATGACAAAGATAAGTTAAACACACAAACGGACCAACCGATTATCACCAAAATTTAATCATTTACGTCTTTTCGTGTTACAGAACTAACAGTTCATCTAAATTTCATAAAGTTTCATTGATAACTTATCGAGTTACGTTGCTAAAAATCATAAAATTTCATGAAAATTCATCCGTAACTTTTTGAGTTATAGCATGAAAAAATGAGACAGACAAGCAAACAAACAAACGTATGGACGGACTTTCACTAAAGGTTAATCATCTGTTCCTCCCAACATACCTAGCAATCCCTGTAAATTTCATTAAGATCCGTTCTTAACTTTTTGAATTATCTTGATGACAGGCAAAAAGACAGACACACAAACACAACGATAACATAACCTTGTTGGTAGAGGTAATAATACACAAATGTTGGTAGCTTACTTGCGCCTTAGATTAATTCTTCGTTCCGTCACGCTCTATTAGGATTTAGATAGGAGAAATTTCAACTACTAAGTAACAAGATGACGTACCATAAAATTTCAGCCCTGAATTACAATGGTAAATATGGTTTCTCAAATATATGCTCGAAATTCGAAACACTGCATTTTCGGAAGCCCGCTTTACGTTGAAAAGTACCTCGATACTATCTATATTCTAAATCTGCTTGTCCCTTCGTTAGTTACTTAGCACGATCGTGACATATCGTCAAGATTAGATATGGAAATTCACTATATAATAAAACACAGTTGTTGGTCGCTTGCATCTTTGCTTGCTCATAGGTTGGTCCGTCTTTCCGTCACGCTGTTAAGGATTTAATAGGAGAAAATTCATGTGCTGAAAAACAAGTTGAGATACTACCCGACTTCAGCGATTGGTGTAACGGTGACAAATATAGCTTCTAAAATATATGGTCTAAAGTGGAAATACTGCATTTTTTGAACCTCGCTTTACTTTCAAAACTAGCTTCGTACTTTTTGATATGCCGATGATGATTCTTCTTCTGAGCGTGGTAAATGAAAAGCGGTATCTTTGATAGAGTTTTTGATCCTGTCGAGCATTAGATATGTTGCATATTTTTTTAGCCGACTTTCTTTTTAACAGTTTGAGAAGCTCAGTCTTGGTTAAGAGTTTTCGTTTCTTTTTTGCATAATCACTTTCGCTTATGCTTTCTTTAGCTGGATCTCTTCGATGCAGTTGAAACTTCACGCTGAGAAGACGCCTTTTTATATTGAACTAATTTACGTTGCAGTCAAATTTCGACGCTTAAAGTTCACCTTTCACTTGGTATCCAGGTTACGGTAATTTGGAGCATTTTCGGTGAATTCTTTTGCCAGAACTATATTTTCTTAAGGCATCTCAACATTTGACCAATTCAGAACTGATACTCGGGCCTTACCTTGCAGGAGGGATATTTTGCTCACACAAACTCATGGCTGTACAGTGTACAACTTGCATTTTGTTAATGGAAGATCAGGCCCGAGTAGGGATAACGTTTGGCCAGTTGCTAACTAATGTTCGGGCTTAATCTTACAGGGGGATATATTGCTCTCGAAAACTCATGGCTGTAAAACTTGCGTTTCAGTAATGAAAGATCAGGCCTGCAGGGATGAGACCTATTTGGCAGCAACACATATAGTAAAACAGGAAAAATAAAAAGCTTTATTACAAAATTACTGATGCCATTTTTGACGGCTTGGCCCTCTACTTTTAACATAAAAGAAGCTTTGAGATTGGATGAAAATAACTTCAACCGCAGCTGTGCTTTTTCGCTTCTCGAAAACAATTGAGTCAGTTGCGAAGAGAAGACATTAAGTTCATTTTACACGTATCATTCACACCGATTTTCACATCATATAATATTCACTTTGCTCATTTCTAAAGCATATTTGAAGTGTGAAAGCAAGATATTTAAAGAAATAAAATAAACTGTCAGAAAGGTGTTACGGTGACAAAAATCAATTATTGAGGAAATTGGCCAATTATATTTTATCTCATGGTAGTGGTTCCATGTAAGGGGTCTACAAACACCCGTAGACCCTCAGGAGGTCTTCTATTGACCCACTAAGGGGTCTATATGAAGAAAACCTCTATTTCTATTTTCCTGTTTTGTATTTAAAGGCTGAAAATAAGTTCTGCAACAAAAGCCTCTGAATGTAGTACATATTGAAATAAAATAGAAAATAATTATACATGATATATAATTTTTCTTTACAGTTGTAAAGAAAGATCTGATGAGTTCCTTGAAAATAATACACTTTTTTTCAAAAGCAGCGTTTTCTCTTAGTTTTTAACGGGACATAAAGTAAATCTCGCTAGTTAGGTAATTCTCTAAACATAAAATTACAACCTCTAAAAATATACATTACTGTTTTTTTTTTTACAAATCTGGAGCAATTTCAGCCACTGACAGGCAGAAATATTGGATAATTACTTATTAAATAACCTTTACATGTAGAAATTGTAGTTAATATTGAGGAAACAGAGATTTTTCTTTATCCTTTGTAACATATGTTTTACCTAAATGTAGTATAATGCATACATTCAACACCAGGGGTCAACGACAATGTACTGCTCTCTTTGCAGAGGTTTACACTGAGCAGCTTAAATAACTGCTGGACCAGGCTTTGGGAGTCTGTGTACATTTCTCTTTTACATCTCTACCAACTGCTTTCCTATTCCATATGATGAAGACATTAAAAAAGTTGGGTAGAACTTTTGCACCTGGTATATTTTTGAGGGAGGGCATGGGGGCTGAAAATTATCAATTGAGGACTGATTGTGCTGAAACGTGCTCAGAATATGTATTTTTGAAAAGAAACACATTTTTCTCATACATTTTTTTTGACTGAAGCCTTAGTTTTTGGCTAATGCGAAATTAATATAAATATATATAAGTATTTCTTGGAAATTTCATGAAAATAGAACTCAATGAGTTTTTATGCTAGGAAAAAAACGACAGTTTTGGTATCTTTGAAACATTCCTAACAAAAAACTATACGACCGGATTTTCCATTTTTGCCCTCATAATATTTTTTTTATCACAGCTCAAAACCGAATCCTTTGCTGTTTCCCTATATTTTAGTTGGCGATTGCAACGAACTAGAAAATGAAGAATCCAGATCTATAGTTTTGTTAAGAATGTGTCAAGGATTTCTAAACTGTCATTTTTTTTCTAGCATGGAAACTCATTGAGTTCTATTTTCATGAAATTTCCAAAAATACATAAATATTTATATAAATTTCGCATTAGCTCAAAACCTAAGGCCTAAATCAAAAAAGTCGTAGGAGCAAATTGTGTTTCTTTTAAACATATATCAACTCAAAGTTCCTGACGAAACCGTTATTCGTGAAAAACTTCTGAGAATGCGTTCTTCTACGTTCATATTTCATTAAAATAAATTCGCGATTGCACAATTAGTTAAAGACTGAATAGGTCGTGTTCGAACACGCGTACCATCATCGCGCCTATGTTGATCAAAAAAGTAGACGTCAGCATGGCTGTAATGGCGAGTGTGACAGAGAAAAATGGGAATTTTAAAGTCAAATATCTCGAAAACTAAGATTCTGCAGGGAAAACGGTATTCAGGAAAAACGTCTTAGAATGCCTTATTTTCCATATATATGTCAACAAAAATACTAAATGTCATTATTGACCTCTTCGGTAAATTCACCAGAAAACTTTGTAACCAAATCTTTGTTTTAATTTGACTAAAAAACCAATGATTCAAACTCATACGGCTGTTTTTCTGTAGTTTTAGCCTTATTTCATTATTTCATCGGTATCGGAAGTACAACCGATCACGTTGCCCATCATATGCCATCGCCGATGGAGGAAATGGCCATCGCCGATTGTTTGTTACAATTCCATCGGACCACCGGCATCGCCGATGAATTTTTACGATGTTCTATCGTAATATTGTACGTAGTTCATCCACTGGCGATGGTCTTCACACCATCGCCATCGTATAATCGGCGATGGCCATCGCGGTAGGCTCTGGAAAGAAGTGCTTCTCAAGGGTGACACTGCAATATATATATATTGCTGGCTTTATGTGGTTATCAGAACACAAGTGCGAATCTTTTGTTGGAATACTGTAAATTGATACGAGATCCATCGGTGATATCAGTGTCTCCAGAAAGGTTATAAGAGGTGTGTTAGGATGGACGGGCTACGTTAAGCTCGCTGCACACCATAGTCAGAACGCAGGAACATTTCACGCTTACGCATATCGATTTCAAATGTTTCGTTACGAGTTGAAACTCATTAGCAATTAAGAGAGATATTCGAAACTGAGCAAGGAGCCCTCGTTGTAGCGGACTAGTGTTACGATATCATTAGGGTGTGTGGGAAAATCAAACGCAATCAATGTTACGATATCATTAGGGTGTGTGGGAAAATCAAACGCAATCAATTTAAATGAATATCAATATACGCGAACATTTCGTTTCTTTAAAAATAAA
>LQNS02278078.1:10483694-10501160 GCA_001587735.2 Parhyale hawaiensis | reverse complement strand
CACAACGATTGGTATTTTAAGAATTACAGCACGATGTTCATAGACGTCATGCTGAAGTCACGGCCACGGCTGCGCAGTCGGATAAGCTAAGTTACGTCTAGGCTGCTAGCGACAACGAAAGTTGTTAGTGTGCAGCCGGCCTTAGATATTGTGTCTGTCACAAGGAGGAGACTTGACGCTGATAGAAGCCTGGAGTGGTAGGTGCCACTGATCAGGAAAAATCGGAGTAAATCTTTTCTCTAGCGAGCTGTTCAAAATCCCTTTGGGTTCAGGGCCAGAGAGGAGCTTCAGATACTCAGGTCTCCAGGGCCGCAGGAAGGCAAAATTACGGAGCTACTCTTTTCTCCCACTCACAAGGTCATCCGTGAAGATTCCTCTTGACCTTGTTCTGAAGTGGAAGAGCCAGATTAACCATAGAATAATTAACGTCAGTACAGGAACCTCTCTGAGGGTCCTGTCCAGGGTTAATCTTCTACGGCGGTGGAAAGCACCGGAGTTGCAAGGAATCGTCCTCAACTACCACTAGGGAATGGTCCTTCCTATAACTACCGTCTAACGAACTTCAGAGGCTAGTGTTTTCCAAGCCTATGAGTAACTTCCTCCTCAATCGTCCCAGTGGGAATGGAACTTATGGAAGTTCCTGGAATGGGAGTGGGAGCTTCCTGGAGTTAGGAAGAGTTACTACTTGACTTAATCTGCTTCACCGACAGTTCAGGAGGCTCGCTAGTCTGGATCGTGGCTTTGAGAATCTACGGGTCCCCCCGTCAGGAACCTAGGATCCAGGATCCTTAGCGGAGAAATCTCAGCCTTACGGCAGAGACAAAGCTGGGGAAGACTAACCCAGAGTAATTCTGGATTACAACAGGTAGTCGTCCCGGCAAGAGACCGGTTAACGAGGTAAGGAACGTGGAGCAGGGTTCTCAGCTCGAGCTGAAAAACCAGCGCACTCGAAAATCGACCACTCTTACAGATGGGCAGTTTTAGAATGATCCGAAACGGGATCCGGAAAGGATTCGAAAGCCTTCCGGCTCTAGAAGAAGCCAGGCAAAAGCAGTACCGGTAGTTCTAAGGGTCTAGGAACGTCTGAATAGCAAGCGATATTATTCGCTGGCTAATGTCTCCGAAACCTTCAGGTAAGGGTTGGAAGCAGCAAGAATCCAGGTTACAACAGTATTGTCCTAACAGGGTTTTGCTCCATAGATTTATTCCGGGACAATCCAGAAAAAACAGTTATATCTATTCTTTGATAGACGGTCAGGGGTACGGCCAGGTACTCCCAAGGTTAGACGTGACTTACAGTCACTATCCTGCCAATGTTGAAAACTCCTGGATTGTCTGAAGGAAAAATCTTCAAAGAAGAAAGGGAATAAATTAGTTCAGATCAGGATTCTTCGCACCAGCAACTCAGGGCGCCCATGAAACCCTTCCTGCTGCGCCGTGGGTATGTCGGTGCTACCGACAGAGGTGTTCTGTCGGAGCGAGCCACTGAGAATGGATAGTGTTGCAACGAATTTTTCTCGTGATGAGCGAAGACAGAACACCTCTGGAGGATGAAAGAAACCCAAAGCCTCTTCAGTTCCATGGCCTAGGGTAAGGTTGATGTATTAGTGCGCTCGTTCTGCCAAAATGAAGAGTGCTGCTGCTGGGCTACTGAGGTACCAGGTGGGCGGCGCCTAGGGAAAAAAAGAATGCGACACCGAAAGCTGTCTACGATGAGGGTTACGCCTCGAAACGGTTCAACTACTTTTTGGACGCCCCAGAGTTGGGCGCTGTCGTGGGTCTGGTGCTACCGACAGACGTGTTCTGTCGGAGCGAGCCACAGAAAAAATTCGTTGCAACGCTCTATTTTGAAATTTTTCTGAAAAAAAATCCAAGGTGCCCCCTTAGCGATTTTATCAAAAATTCCTACTACCTTCGTTTTCACTGATATTGACTGCAGTTATGGTCCATAGTATAATTGGCGTAAATTCACCATCAGTTTTGACTAATCATGATTTGCTAAAATATTACAGCCCGTATAATATATGGAAATTTTTGACACATCATGGGTGAAATTCTTTTTCATGAATGACACATTTCCCTTTGCATGTTTGGACAGGAATTTCCTTGCACGATTACCTTGATGTTAATACCTCTCAGGAAGAGCTAATCTCTGCGAAGGAATGGGGCCGTGCCCTAATCTCGTTCATCAAAAATGACTTCGTTGAATTTGCCCCGTACCGCGGGTGATGGTCTTACGCCACTGAGGCGTTCTAGTTTTAACTCACAGTGTACTTTGCAGGTAGGAAGGATTTAAACTTTGAGTATAATTAGAGGTGCACCGATTCTATACCACTATTAGTATCGGGGCCCGATGTATCGGGCATTTTTGCGGTATCGGTACACCTTTAAATACAATAATTAGGGTCAAATAATGAATAAAATAATCCGTAGTAAAGTTTACTGACTTCTGTACACCCTGGAGCAGGTAAGGCAGTTTTGGGCAAGAAATAAATGAGGGTTTACAATTATTACCTAATAATAACCGTAATTATAAGAAAATTAAATAATTAAGAATACCATGAGTCCGTTACCGCGCTACACATATACGCGAATTTAACTAGTTACTAGCGAGATTAGCACACAGCACGAAGCAAACTGCAAAATAGTAATCTAAGTTTAGACCAGAGGTACCTTACGATTCCAGTAGATTATTATTTTTTATGAAGGAAAAACGTTATTGCCATTTAATTTTGGTTCGTAGTCCTATTATTCACCCCTTTTATGTGACTTAAAACGCCATTTCCGTAGGAAACGTACCCATTTGCGATTATTACAAATAGTAACTAATAAGTATATATTAAGCCGTAGCCACACTAGGGCAGCGAGCGACACGGAAGACAACGAAACTGCTGATAAAAAATAATTGTAACTATGGACGCTGTAAACACGTCGGTACTTCCTAGCCCGGAATCCACCAAGTCCGAGCTGCGGATGAAGTTCAGTGCAGCGCCACCAAGTCTGGACAGCTACAGACACGGTGCAAACCATACATCCTCGCGGGCACTTCGCGGGCTGGAACGAAAACCAAACTTCACGCCAGTCACCTTTCCATAACGAAGCAACCAAGATGGCACGCGGAATACGGTGCTGGGTCGCGGTGCGGTTCGTACCGGAGCAACGCACCACTGACGGGGCACTGGCTTACTCGTCTCGCATAGTATACACGCTGTCGCTCGACGCCATACAAACGCGCATGCGCACGATTCATGCTGCAGGCGACATCAGTTATGTGGTTCCCATGCAACATTCGTTGCGCCATACCTCGCGGGAATTCATGTTGCACTGCTTATCGCGCTGGTGTGACCCCGGATTAATGGTTAAGAATTAACCGCATGGAGGGGCGTTATAAACGGGGCTGTTCTTACGAAAATGTGGTTTCACGGCGGAGTGTAACGGCGTCAAGCTCGACGTGGCGCGAGGCCTGTGGGACTGGGTGGTGCTCAGTGGGCGGGAATTGTTAGATGGACTTGATACAATTACCGGTGATGATAGCACCGCAACAACCGTAACGAGTTGGTCCGCATATTAAGTGCCGACCACCTTCTTGAGGCGCTCATTTGAACACTCACGCAAGTCAGGGCAATTTGAGGGTCTTGCTCCAGGTGAAGCTTCAATGACGTCATCAATGATAGTCTGCTAGTGACGTCACAGCTCCAAAGCCCCGCCCACAGAACACAATCCGCATCCGACGAGGCTTGCCAAGACGACGACGCAGGAAGTAAAGGATAAAATTATTCTGTAGTTAAAAAACAATGTGCCTGGACTCCAAGCTTATTTACAACATCAGTCTTTTTCCCCCAAAGGACGTTTCAGATAATGTTATTCCTACGCCAAATAGATACTTTCCTGGTCCATATAGGGCTAACTGAGTTCTAGTAAAATTACATACATAACGTGGTGAGCAAAATATAACAGGTGTTCTGGAAGGAGCTAAAGTAAATAACTGTAACAATGTACACATCTGTCTGTAATCCAGTCCGTAACTGAACTAAACTTCTACGTGTACAGGCGAGTATCCAAAAACAGTTTCATTTCGAACGATATAATCTCTTATTATAAACTAAGTGAAAATAGGCCGGTATGTCAGCCTATCACAGTAATAGTGATTGAGTTTTTCATAAACTAATTACAAAACTTCGAGTCATCGCGAGAACACACAGTCCGCATCATAGCGCAATCCCGAACAGACATTGTTCGCGGCGTGCGGACACACACAAGTAAGACCCGCACTGTCGCCAATACAGCCCAGCTTGCGCTTCGCTTCAGCAGGCTGTAAAAAAAAGCGAGTAGCTAGTAGTAGTAAAAATGTGTAGCTACAAGCGGTTTGCCACGTAGATTCTATTTTTATTGGTTTATTGGTATTGTTTAATGTCTAAGTAGCCATTAACTCATCCTATCAATTTTTCTAAACAATATTAATGGTGTGTCATTCTTAAGAGAAATGAAGGTGTACTAGATGAAGACCTAGTCCTGTATAACGATTATTATGAACAGATTCATAAGAGAACAATCCACGCTGTCGCTAAGTGAGGCCCAACATTCGCATTGAAAAATATTACTAATAACTACAGCCGTCTGAATTTGCTACCCGCATTCTCATTAGCGAGGCATCTGAATGCTATATAACTGGATTGGCAATTTGACTAGTGAAGAAACTTCGCGGATATTTCAATGGAAGTGAAGGAAAGAGAGCCGTAACGGTCTGCTGCGCAGGGGCCTGGACTTGGGCACCGTCGGGACATCCCACATAGGCTAGGCTGCTCAGTAGTTCACTTTCACACTGCGCATGTGCCATTATTATTATAATTTGACTTCGCGTCTTCCTATCCACAGCGAACTCGGTGATCCAAAATTAAGAAAAGAAAATGAAAAAGAATCACGGAATCAACTCGCGCGGATGCAGCAACTCTTTAAAGAAGAGGAAAAACCGAATAGGAGCACGACAGTGGAAGGAAGCAAAGTAGGTACGAAGGACAGACGTCCTGAAGACCTAGTTAAAGTCACGGTAATCTAAGAGGTCCCGCTGGCTTCCTAAAGCGATATCTAGGTTAACTAGCATTATTATTTTAATGAATATTTCAAGCCTCTGTTTCCACAACAATGGAGATCTAACAAAGGAAGAAGCAAGGGACACATAGTATGACGATAGAAATATCGGGAACCCATGCACGAAGGTGTTCCCACACAGGATCAACGCGCATGGGAACAGCAAGTCAGGAAAGAAGAGGAAGATCAGAATGAATCATGAGCAAGTAGGAGTGTGAAAATGTAAGGAAGCAAAGTGGGCACGAAAGATAGACGTCTTGAAGGCCTAGCTAATGGCTATGGGAACCTACACGATCCCCCTGGGGTCCCCAAGCCCACATAACATACTACTGGCAAACCTAACTAACCTAACCCTATGAGGTTAACAAGCACGCAGTGCCCGAGCTCAAGTGTGGTCAGAAACAGAAGGCTACAGTAACTGGGCCGCTAAGCAGTCGAAACTCGCGTCGGCTAAACCACTACGGGAGTCTGTCCTATAGTGATTACTGTTAGTTACTGCACTGGTGTTACTAGAGCTCGGGGTCTCTGCTAGAATAAGATCACCGTCAGTAGGGCAGTTCTAACAAGATAAGCTAACCTCGCTAGCTTTAACTTGTCCGATACTCAAGTCATGAGCGTTTATTTCGAGATTTAAGATCGTGTTATACGCGCTGATGATACTAAACAGACAGTTCTTGTGCACCTTAAACTCAATCTCACTGAGGACGTCACGAAAGTAAACGGTTTGGGATTAACACCGGAAGCAGGACTAAAAGCTACGAAACCGACGCTCATCACTGAAGATGCAGATAAGTTCTACTAGCTAATGGCATTAGCTTACTTCTGTCGACAACACGCGACCCTCTCGTGTGCATACATTGATTCTAACGGCTGCAAATGTGACACAAAAACGTGTTGTACCGAGAAGTAGCGTAGCTCTCTAAACTATAGTCAATAAAAGTGAAATTAATACAATTATAATTCTTCTTAACCTGTGCAGCCGAAACCTCGGCTGGCTGCGATCAGCGATATTAAAAGTGTGCAACGTCAACATTCCGCGTAGCTTCCAGAACATTTTGGACGATTTCCAAAGCTTCTTAAACATTCCTGGAATATTCCTGAAGCTTCTAGAACCTTCCTGGAATATTCCTGAAGCTCCTAAAACATTTTGAAATTTTCTCCAAGCTTCCAGAACCGTTCAAAAACTTCTCCCGTATCCTCGAGTCGACGCAGTCAGATTATTATCGAACGTTCCTGAATATTTAGTCTGGAACCTTCCGGAATATTCTGATAGTTTTTGGAACATTTTCAAAGGCTTTAAAACAATTTCAATCTTTCTTCAAGAATGTTCATAATACACATTCTTATGCAACACAATATGACACTATAGACAACACTGCACTGTAAGTCAGCGCACATTCCTTTCTCAATGTTCTATACGCATACGGAGTGAAAAATTTCTGAATTTTGAAGGGGAAAATCAAAGCAAAAATATTAAATTTTGAAAATACGCTCAACATGACTGGACTCGTGAGAACATGAAGAACTTGTCAGTACATACGGGGCACGTGGCGTTAATGGGGAAGAAGTCATTTTCTGCATAAACTTATAATGGGAACACTGTTTAATTTTTTTTTCTCCCCTTTGCTCCCGATGTAAATCAATTCGACGAGCTGCGTTACACAAGCGAACTGCCTTACACGTTTCTATTACGATGTCGATAGAAGACAAGTTGTTTGGCCTTATTTTCAGGGACAAAATATTCACCCACACTAAAAAAAGTTCAAATTACTGTCGGTATAGAAGGGGTTTCAAAACGATGGATCCGGGGCAACCTTGCCGAACGAGATGGAAATCGGGTTCATCTTGCAGATCGGGACCGAAACTGAACCCACCTTTACGAAACCAACCCCCCTCCCCATCACTGCGAATATCACAATTACACCAAAGGAAACCCACCACAAAAATACATTAAACCAGGAGCAGTACCCAATTAACGTATGTATGTTTGAGCACATCAAAACTAACAAGCATAGAAATAATATTACCATATCTAGCTTAGTAAATAGAACGTGGTCCATCATAAGTGGTTACAACAGTTTGAGCATAGAAACGATAGTATATCAATAGAAAATTGATCATTTTCTGTGTAACAGCACAGAAAATTATTATGACAATAGGGGCAGACAAGGCTCAGCCAAACACCGTCAAAACTGAGAAATTATGTCAAAAACGGCACATTAAATTTTCAAGTTTAGATTGGCGGTCACTTGATAGATAATTCGAGTTTTGCCAACTCAAAAAGGATTTCATAAAAGTAGTAGTAGTAACTTTACTAGCACTTCAGGGACACAATATCTATATCGTGCCGAATTAGTCCTATGGTTTAGCACAGGCCCGTGCGCCACTAGGACGCGAAATAGGTGTCATTTTAAGTTTTCGATGATCTTTATCTCGGTTTTTCCTGCCGGTAGGTTTCACATTGTGAGTGAACTCAAATGAGTTCTAAGTGGTCAGTGCGCTGCTGACAGGAAACAAAGCGCGATGCATATTCAAACCCCCCCCCCCCCGCACAGCTGAAAGCCTTCGCTCAGCCACGCCGCACAGGGGAAAGAAAAGAAAGACGAAACGACAAGAAGACAGAAGAAAGACAGTACCCGTGTGAACGGTCCCCTCCACGGCGGGAGAAGATCGAAGCCCCACGGAACAGGCAGGCCACCTCGATCAGCGACCCACCTCGCGGAACAGAAGGGGAAGTATTGAGAGCCTACCTAACCTAACAAAACCTTCTCATCAGGAACTGCAGCCAGCTGCAACACCCCCTACGGATAAGACAGTAGCGACATCCCTCGGGGTCGTGAGGCCCATAAATATGCTGGCAGGGATAGGGCCCGCCACTATATACCCCTGAGGGCGATTTCATAAAACTTTTTTTTAATCGTTAAGGAAGCATTTGCGTGAACAGGCGCAAATATGCAAGTTGGTTTTATTATTTTTATATTTTTATACAAGGATTAAAATCAAATTCGGCTGGCATGTCTGTGTAGGGGCAGCTATCTGGGACAGACTGTCATTGGGTGGTCGGGACGACATGCACGACGAAAATCCGCTCACAAATGCGCGTGCTATACTACAGTGTAGCCCCGGCTTAACGGGAACCAAAGAGAAGATGCTTCTTTTATATAAAAAAAATCTGGGAACCCGCACGCTGATTAAGAAAGACCAAGTTACCTCTTCTAGAGGTACTACTTCGTCCTACTAAGCGTATTATTATTATTATTATTATTATTATTATTATTATTATTATTATTATTATTATTATTATTATTATTATTATTATTATTATAGTGGGTTGGGTTACTAGCGCCACCTACTAAGCGTAGGGCTAACCCTAGTGCATGCAATGGGCAGCTACGGTAACCTACCAAGCAGTGGTTGGTAGCAAACCCCGGATCTCGGCTGCAGTATTGCAACGATTCGATGACAATTTCTAATTCAGTACAATGATAACCAGGCCGAGGAAAGCGTTCAACTAATTGGTACTGAGATTCATTAGCTACCGACGACACTATGAATAGTTTATAAATGTAAAGAAATATATAAGAAGACAATAAACAACGACGTGAGGGGTCATTTAAAAAAATAAATAAAGACGAAGCGAAAACGAGCCACAGAAAATTCATAAATACAGTACCTACCATAAGTCTCAAATATCGCTACCTAGTCTTGACGTTGAACGGAGGAAAATAGATAATATGGAAAACTCTAAAGCCTCAAATTCAAGTCTTAAAACGACGAAACGATGAGCAGGTTCGATTGGGCGCCTGAATTATCCCTTCGAGGTTTGATTCGTTAGAAACTTCACTCAGGTGCGCTGGCTTCGACCGGTTTACTTGCGTTACAGGCATTGACCCCCTATTGGTTACCCTCGAAACTTTCAGAAACTCAATCTCGCTTCCTATAATGGAGTTTTGAGCAACTTCCGTAAGGAGTGGGATAATGTGCAACACATCAAGCACTCCAGAAGATTCTTGCGTTCACTATAAAAACCGTAGCAAGAACTTTTTTGTCATCTGATAGTTTCCCAGCTAAATTGTACAGTTGCATACCTACGACATATTAAGTTGGGCAGCTAATACCTGCAATATGATTCGCTATACACAGATGTTTCACAAGGATTTTATTAAGAAATGATAGAAGGGATAAAAGGTGCGTCAGCTAACATTTGATACATGTTTTCAATGATACAATAACAGAGATAGACGGTTTATGCGCAAATGTCTGATTAACATTTCAACGTCAGAAAAAATACACAGCACACTCATTGTATTCTCTCTGAAGCGTGGAAAGAAACAAACTTCTACAAGTACCTGGAAGCGTTACGAACTGTATATCTGTAAACAAGTTTGGCACACATACATCTTCATTACCTTATATCCTAAGAGTTATGTAGGCTACACGTATTATAATTTATATTGGCTGCAACAACAACAACAACCAATCATGAGTACGGAAATAGTTGTCTAAGAGTTAATCTCAATAGCTGCATGAAGTCTTCGCTGATTGGTTACTTGACAGCCTATCAGTGATTAGTAATATGAAGACCTCTGAAGACCAAGGGCTGCTGCCGCTCTTTATTCATTAGTTAATTGATAGCCAATAGAAATAAGTTTCATCAAAATAGTTGCAGAAACTATTCGTATTTTGGTCATTTAGCAGCCAATTATGAAAACAGACGAGTACTTGCCCACGAGTTATGTTACGATAGCTGCCAGTGCACTTCGTTTCTTTGTTAATTGGTAGCCACTCGAGAGCAGGGAAAGAAAAAATCTCCAAGTTACGTCACAATAACTGCAATTACTCTTCGCTGATTGGTTACTTGGCATCCAATCGGGAGAGGGCAGCGACTAATTGTCGACTCGTAGAGTGATAGCTGCACGTGCTCTTCACTGATTGGATAGAGCTCACAACCAATCACAAGAGAGCACATAGAAAACTAGATAAAGACGAGATCAAATTCATAAATTGACGATAGCGCAGAAGCCGGGGACCAGTGCCATGAGTATTACATTCGACAACCTATGACTCGACGGCCACAATGAGGGTTGTAGGGTACATGGTACCCAGCAGGTCATAATATAACCAACAAGTAAAATGTCTGAGGGGTACAAATGCAATTAAGATTGGTACAATATTAAGAGAAACGTAATAGTAACCACAACAGTTTCTAACGTATACCTAATGCACCTTCCAGTACTATCCTAGTTTCTGTTTCTAAGAGCAAGCGGCAACTTCTAAAAAATTGATAAAGTCACAGCTAAAAATAAATACTTGAATTATAGTTATCAGCATCATTATGATTTTTATTAGTATCACTAAATTTACTTACGCCTCTGTCAGGGAAACTATTCAGATCAATATAAGTTTAGCGCACTGCAAAAGAAATCAGTGTACAATTATATGATCAGCTTCATCTGTTACAGAAAGAAATATTCGTGACGTAGGTATACATGTTTTGTTCAACTTTGATAATCATGCGCAAACAATCTTCATCAAGTATTTGACTCATTTCAACACTTTATGCGACAGCGGAAGAATATTCAAAACTAATTTATTCTGTCAAAGTTAATAACAAGAAAAAATGATTCATTATTGGTTAGCATCAAATCGATTTCATTAGAGGAAACACGGTCGTATTAAAAATTCAATTTAAAAATAAGCAAGCTTATTTATCAAGTTTAAAGAGGAAAAGCAATCGTCACGTTATTTCGTTAGCTTCAACTTGGTCTCCGTGAGTAGAAAAGACACTAAGTGGAGGCCAGCCAAGGGCTCTATTCTCTTGAAATATAATACATGGATCACCGTAGACTCTAGCGGGAGAAGCTTAAGTTACAGTACACAGCAAAACAACCGATTCCGCAGACGCTTCAAATCGCTCTAGATTCTAGAGAGCCAGTGCAATGCACAAGGGACCAAATTAGCAGATCGCAAAGACTCGACGGTGTCACTGCATTGTACTAGGAACCAATACACCCGAGTATCTAGAGCTGGACAGTCTGCTGGGGGGCACCCGCTCCAGGTGAGGGAGGCCCTTTGGGAGCGGCGTTTCCCTGCGTGGCGCTCCCTATCACGTCCAGCCAGCGCGAGAAGGTGTACTCGGACTCCGCCCTGAAGAAATACACGTGGTTCTTGAACTGGAGCTTGAAGACGTGTTCCTTGTTGACCATGTCGTGGGGGGAAGGGGATGACACGGTGTACCCCAGCAGGGGGAGGGAGGCTAGGGGTGCGTCGTCTTGGAAAGTCTTATAGAAAAATAGACAGAAGTTCGTGAAGACCACCCACAGCTTCTGCCAGCCCATGCTGTTCTTGAACTTGCGCAGCAGATAACCGCTCAACTGGTTCTGTAAAAAAAAGCACGAGGATTATTTCCCTAATAATTAAATTTTCATGTTGACACGATAAAATGTTGTACTAATACAGAAAGTCCTCGAGTAACACCACCCTTATTTTACACATTTTTCTTACATTGGTTGAAATATTTGATATCTGCTCTCATAATTCAAGAGAACATACTTTAATCAAGAAGGCTACTCCGAAGTAATAATTTACAACTCAAATAGAAATTTTTCATGAAACAAGGGTGGTCTGAATCGAGGACCTTCTATATTATTAGCTGCTATTATAATCAAATTTTCCCGCCGTATCAGATCCAAAGACTATATATGGAGTCAGAGAAATGTATGTAGGTATTTCAAGATGCGTCAGTAAAAGTGTTTCGCAAAAGGGTTTTAATTTGATATGAAAATTCATAGTATTAGAGAGATTTTGTCAAAGTTAAAGTGAGTCTAATAGGTGAAGGGCGTAAAGAAATCGTTAAAGAGGTCCTTGATAGTTCATAATTTCAACGCGGACAGCCGTAGAGCTGTGTGCTCCGGACATTCAAGCAGTACAGCACAAGCTTGACTGTGAAGACTTTCTGTTTTCTTTGTTACTCTTTCTTAATCAGACGACTAAACGCGGAAAGTTGGGAAAGTACGGGGGCACTCCACGAGCACTTGTTCCGTAGTGAAGGCAACAATACAATCTTCGCAAAAAGGTGGGTGCGGTCCATTATTCATCAAAGGTCCAAGCCTTGCCCTCGTATGGCTAAATTCAATCCGGAGTCTACAGAGCAAATCTCCCATAGTCGCGAATAGAAATTACAACTATTGAAATGGGAATCCTGATCAGTACTCTGAAGACCTGAACTACACTCAGGACGCACCTGAGCGGCTCTGACATAGTCAGAGTAGTGTACTGAAGTGGCTCTGTGCCAGCAGACATGGACGCTGCTGTTGCTGGGCTGAAGGCCGGGGCCGCCCTTGCGAGGACTCCCTCCGTCAGCAGCGTCCGCCGCTGCTGCAGCAGCACTGCTGTGGTCCAGCACCTCATCGCTGGCGCTGATGGACTTGAGGGAGAGGTAGGACATGGCCTGGTCAGGGCGGGTCTTGGCCTGCGCAATGGCGGCCGTCAGGTCCGCGAGCCAGCGCTGCTTCTCCGGCGCTGTGTTCGCCGCCACCATCAGGGCTCTGGGGTGGAGAAATATTTATTATTGGTCGCCAGGGAGTTCGGCAGTCAGCTACAGCTGCCACAGAGAGCTCTCTGGTAAACAGAATAATTACTGCTATACAATCGCCGCGCCGGCATCGAATGACGGCAGGAAATTAGTAGGTACTTGAAAAGTAATACCTACAATTTGTCATACCTACAAGTTGACACTCGTTTTCCTCACTATTGATCCCATTTAGCGGGAGCCGTGGAAATTCCATGGTAACAAACCAACTTCTAAACACAAGTCGACTATAAAGGTTCAACCAAGATCAATCAAAGGATTCCCCTCAATGGTCGTAAAATTTGTTGTCTATAACTATATTTCCACAATCCATGACTGTCAGGTTCTTTCAGAGAGCTGCAAACCGAGGTTACTCTGGGTTTAACCTCAGCTACGATTGTACGTTGTGACAAACATTGTGCATGCAACTCAACCACGCGACCAAGTTCAATGGATAGTTTAGTGCTTATGGGCATACTGAGACCTTTACAAAGTGAGTGCCAACCTCTGCGGTGAAATTTATCAATATCGCTACATCTCAACTTTGCGCGACCCATGGTCAAATTTTTGATCAGCTGGTGGTGAGCACCTAAGTTACTTTAAATAGGATTTTCTGATTAAATTGAGTAGAGAGTATTTGTCTTATTCGTCCTTTATTTTAGCCAATGAGGAAATGTTAAAGAAAGCTTTCAAAGTTTATCCTTGGAAAATTGTATTTTGCAAAATATGTAACAGTACCTAAATTTATGATGAGAAATGCGAGCACGGCTCACCTGTTGCCGCCATATATGGTGAAGCAGTGAGCCGCCCCCATACGGCTCTCAGTCTCCTCCACCATCACCCCCCTGAGGGGCAGCTGGCCGTGCACCTTGAACAGCAGGCCGGGGGCGCTGGTGCGGTTGGTGTAGAGCAGCACGTCGCTGAACAGGAAGAACATCCGCTGCTGGTAGCCCTTACGGGACAACTTCTGCAGACATCCCTCCCGGATGAAAGACCGACCCGGCTGTACGAGGTTCTCCAGGCCCACGAGGTCCCGCTCAACCTCCACCAATTTCACGTACTGCGCCTAAGGGAGGGTTGGGGGAAGTTAGACTATCGGTATGGGGAAGCATACCAATGTGAGGTGAAAATACTATTGTGGGGTTAGAATACCATTGAGGAGTTAGAATACCATTGAGGGGTTAGAATACCATTGAGGGGTTAGAATACCATGTAGGGTTAGAATACCATTGTGGGGTGAGAAAACTACTGTGGGATTAAACTTCAATTGTAAGGTTAGACTATCATAATGGGGTTAGTCTATCACATTACTTTTGTAGGATTATGCTACAATTGGGAGGGTTTCGACACGGTGTATATTCACTACCATGCTGTATGGTACTACACTTTTTTAGAATACCTGCATTAGCAAAGCTTCAGTTGACATCACAATAGCGTATCATGAAAGGAAACGTAAGAAACACGTTATACGTACGTCAGGAAAACAAGAGAGAACCAAAGAGTGATACGCTGCGCAAGGAAACAGCAAGTCAGACAAGGAAAGGAAAAACACGGTCAGGATAAGTAAGAAACAAACAAAATAGTCACTGAACGAGGATGTTCCGAACACCTTTTTGAGGCAAAAAATGCCGATGGGTTCCCCCGACGGGAGCAGCTCCCCATACCACGGGAAGAGCAACCCTAACAGACCTAACATAATGGCTTATCCTATGCTTGCTGGCTGCGACAGGTTGGTTGACGTTACAAGGTAACAACTGCTCTAAAACCCGTGTCAACGAGATGCCCGTCTCTTCTCTGAAGAGACGTATTTGCGTATTCCAGTCATAAAACTCGCAAAGTTCTAGATTGCATAGTCTACCCATCAACATGGAGGCCTAATAATTTCAGCCCGACTATTTTCACCCATAAACATGGCGTAATTTTAGCTAGCATATTCCACCCATTAACATAGAATAATATTAGCTTGAATGTTCCACCCATAAACATGGACTGATTTCAGTTAGTATATTAGTTACACCCATAACAATGCAATACTTTTAGGTCACAGATTCCATCACTATACATGGAACAATTTTAGCACGCATATTCTACAGCAATTTTAGCTTGCATATATCGCAACCAAAAACATGCAATAACTTTAGTTTGTACGCTGTAATCCTAAAGATATGAAAATAATCAGTTCGGCATAAGCATTGAAAAAGAAACAAAGACTCACCGCAGCCATGAGGCGAGACTGAGCAGAGGCGACGGTGAGACTGAGCTTGGTCTTGATGGCCACTGTCTCACGCACATCAGGGTGACCCGTGCCGCCATAATAATGGCTCAGTGCTGTGGGACAGACGGAGAGAGAGACACATTATATATAAACTGCAGCACTATTATTAGCTCCGTCAAAGAGGTTAAGTTGTCACCGGGGTGTGTCTGTTTGTTATTAAGTCTGTCTGCATGATCACTCACAAAGTTAAGGACAGATCTTAGTAAAAATTTTCAGGTACTCTTAGGAGGGTTATAGGAAGCAAAGGATTAACATGTGGTGATGATCTACCAAGTCGTTTGTCTTCTGTCTTTTAGCATTCCGTTACTTTTCGTATCGTATTATATTGCTGGTTTCACCCGTCACCCACGTCACACGACGCGATCCAAGCAGCGAGACTCAGTGTACATATTATGTCGCATCAGAATATGAATGTTTTGCCTCGGCATTCCTGCCAGAAAGTCTCGGTAGGCCGAGTGCGCTACCACTGGCGGAGAAAAGACCCAAAGCATCTCCAACACTATACGGCTCTGCTGAACGAAGTCACCCAGCCATAATGCGGCACAATGCTACAAGCGAATGACAAAAAGAGAAGGAAACAGAAGAAAGAAAACACCCGTGCGGAGGGTCCCTTACGGCCCTCTCCATATGACAGCAGGAAGGAGTCCCATGGGATGGGTCGCTTACCAACATTAGACAGCCCACGTCGCGGAACAGAAGGCGAAACATAAAGAACCTACCTAACCATACAAACTAACCGTTTTAGCAGGGACAGCGGCAAGATGCAACATCCCCTGATGAAAGTTACTGAGGACTCCCTGGGGAAGCGACAACACAAGATATTCTGATGGGGATTGGGTTTTTCACTATTATATTCCTAGTTCGAGCCTCCTTACCCACAAAGTACACAGTGATTCAAAAAGGGGAAGAAAGAAGGGACATAAAGAATGCCAAGAGAAACTTTGAGCCCATGCACGAGTCAACGCGCACGTGAACGCAAGTCAGGAAAGAAGAGGAAGAGCAGAATAAAGCATGAGCAAGTAGGAGTAAGAAATCGGAAGGAAGCAAAGTGGGCACGAAAGGCAGACATCCCGAAGGCCTAACTAATGGCTAAGGTAACCTACACAAACCCCCTGGGGGCTCTGCTCGCCATAACATGGGAAGGACGAAACCTAAATGGGGACTGGGTTCGCCAATATGTTCCATAGGGAGCATTATGTTGTTTTGCAAAGGTCTAGGAGTGTCACTCTAGTTTATTATTAGTATTATATCGAGTAACTACCGAAGTCTAAGCCTCCGTTTCCACAATAACGGCCATCTAACAGAGGAAGAACGAAGGGACATAGAGCGTATCGGCAAAAACGTGGAGCCACGCACGAGAGTGTTTTCCTCATACAGGATCAATTCGAATGAGAACAGAAAGTCGGCATACCAAGGAAAAACAGAACAAAGTATTATCAGTAGGGGCATGAAAACGAATGTGGGCACGAAAGACCGACGTCCAGAAGGCAGAGCTAATGGCTAATATAAGGTACACCTACAACAACTCAGTGAGACCGCTTCTCCCTGCAATATATGTTGAGTGGACCGAACTAACCTACAGCCCTTCTATGCGGCCTGAGAGGACTTGTAACACGTGCGGTAAAGTGGGACTACTTTGGGCAGCATGGGGTAACTTTGGGCAGTCGCTTTTACCAATTTATATAAGATCGGCAGATGCGGGAGTAAGTAGGTACAGAATTAGTATACTTCTTACACTAGTACCGGAATAATCACTTACTAACTGAACCTGAGGAAATTTCACGGTCTGGCGGGCAATTTCAGGTTGGACCCCTGGAAATTCTACAGTAATGGACCAATATCATCAAGTTTTATAGTAGCTATACTAAACTGCACGTGACCCGTTGGATCGTTATTACCATTTTTTTCTTTCGCAAAAAGTCAAGTGTTATTTAGCTGGTCATAGAGAACGTGTTATTTGTCCCCGTTCACTCCTGGTCGTGTGGGTCACCATCACCAGTTCCTTTGCTTTGAAAGCTATATTCAACACTGCCTGTGCGCAAGGGAAATATGTATGTGACATATTGTCCAATTGTTTTGCCTGAATTACCTTTAAGTTTAACGTGCACGTTCATGCTACCGAGCTCGACTTCAGTTTCCGTATCATGGATACAACCGAACTATATATCTAATTTCCTGTCATCTGTTACTGATGAAGAACGTAACACGCGAAAGTAGGAACAACGCTATTAATATTAGCTATATAGATTATGTATCTATAATATTAATAGCGTTGTTCCTTCGTGTGTTACGCACAAGGAGCTTCTATAGAGAAGGAGGGAGCCAGTAGCCTAGCTTGTTGAAGCTCAAGAGTCTCTTATGGCTGTCAGCCAGTCATCGGATGCACCAATTGCATATCAGTATAGAGTCTCTTATGGCTGCAGCCAGTCGCGTATGCACCAATCGCATATGAGTTTCTCGGTTTGTCTGCTGCTCCCTCGTGAAACTCACTGCTCCCCGTGACATCCGCCAATGAGATCTCACAGCCATAAGA
>LQNS02278078.1:10450956-10476826 GCA_001587735.2 Parhyale hawaiensis | reverse complement strand
TCGGTGCTTCGTGCCCTGGTCGGCTAAAGTTTGGAATTTGTTGCCTGCATCGGCTTTTGGTCGAGTTGGCCTGCAGGCTTTTAAGTCGGCTGTTAATGGTCTTTTGCTGGATTTCCTTTGCTGCGTTTTGGGCTTCCCGGTGTTGCAAATGCTTCATTTGGGTTGTATTACCTGTCCGTGGGAGCTCAAGCGTGAAGTTTTAATAATAATAATAATAACATATGTTTTACCTAAATGTAGTATAATGCATACATTCAACACTAGGGGTCTACGACAATGTATTGCTCTCTTTTAAGGGTTTACACTGAGCTGTTTAAGGAACTGCTGGTATTAGACCAGGCTTTTGGAGTCTGTGTACATTTCTCTTTTACATCTTTACCATATTCTTTCCCATTCCATATGATGAAGACATTAAGAAATGTTGGGTAGAACTTTTGCACCTGGTATATTTTTGAGGGAGGGCATAGGGGCTGAAAATTATCAATTGAGGACTGATTGTGCTGAAACTTGCTCAGAATATGTATTTGTGAAAAAGAAATACATTTTCCTCATACAACTTTTTTGATTGAGGCCTTAGTTTTTGAGATAATGCAAAATTAATATAAATATATATAAGTATTTTTTTGTAAATTTCATGAAAATAGAACTCAATGAGTTTTCATGCTAGGAAAAAAAAAATGACAGTTTGGAATCTTTGAAACATTCCTAACAAAAAACTATGCGACCGGATTTTCTATTTTTGCCCTCATAATATTTTTTTATCACAGCTAAAAAAAACCGAATCCTTTGTTGTTTCCCTGTATTTTAGTTGGCGATTGCAACGAACTAGAAACTGGAGAATACAGGTCTATAGTTTTGTTAAGAACGTGTCAAGGATTTCTAAACTGCCATTTTTTTCTAGCATGGAAACTCATTGAGTTCTATTTTTATGAAATTTCCAAAAATACATAAATATTTATATAAATTTCGCATTAGCTCAAAACCTAAGGCCTAAATCAAAAAAATCGTAGAAGCAAATTGTGTTTCTTTTTAATAAAACATATCTAAAGTCAAAGTTCCTGACGAAACCGTTATTCGTGAAAAACTTCTGAGAATGCGTTCTTCTACGTTCATATTTCAATAAAATAAACTCGCGATTGCACAATTAGTTAAAGACTGAATAGGTCGTGTTCGAACACGTGTACGATCATCGCGCCTATGTTGATCAAAAAAAGTAGACGTCAGCATGGCTGTAATGGCGAGTGTGACGGAGAAAAATGGGAATTTTAATGTCAAATATCTCGAAAACTAAGCATTTGCAGGGAAAATCGCATTCAGGAAAAACGTTTTAGAATGCCTTTTTTTCCCTAAATATGTCAACAAAAATACTAAATGTCATTATTGACCTCTTTGGAAAATTCACCAGAAAACTTCGTAACCCACTCTTTGTTTTAATTTGACTAAAAAAACAATGTTTCAAACTCATACGGCTGTTTTTCTGTAGTTTTAGCCTTATTTCATTACTTCATCGGTATCGGAAGTGCAACCGATCACGTTGCCCATCATATGCCATCGTCGATGGAGAAAATGGCCATCGCCGATTGTTTGTTACAATTCCATCGGACCACCGGCATCGCCGATGAATTTTTACGATGTTCTATCGTAATATCGTAGTTCATCCGATGGCGATGGTCTTCTCAGCGATGGCCATCGCGCTAAGCTCTGGAAAGAAGTGCTCTCAAGGGTGACACTGCTATATATATATTTTTTGCTGGCTATATGTGGTTATCAGAATACAAGAGCGAACCTTTTGTTGGTGTATACTGTAAACTGATACGAGATCCATCTGTGATATCAGTGTCTCCAGAAAGGTTATAAGAGATGTGTTAGGATGGACGGGCTACGTTAAGCTCGCTGCACACCATAGTCAGAACGCAGGAACGTTTCACGCTTACGCATATCGATTTCAAATGTTTCGTTACGAATTGAAACTCATTAGCAATTAAGAGAGATATTCGAAACTGAGCAAGGAGCCCTCGTTGTAGCGGACTAGCTGAAGTCGCGGTTCAGATTTTAAGCAGTACTGGTAAATCATTATATTAAACAAGGTGAAACTGCATCCATGTCAGCGTAATCAGAAGGGTATAGAGTAGTGGTTCTCAAACTGTGCGCCCGGGCGCACTGGTGCGTCCCAGAGGTTTTTTCGGTGCTCTCCGAAGCATTCCTGAAAATTTTATGCGGATATAAAAAGCAGATGTACACACGTTACCATATTATGCCATTGCTTTACGAACACTCTCGTTTCGTTGCCACGTTATTATGATAGTTTTAAGTTACTTTTCTTTCAGCTAGCTTCTAGTCCGCAAGTTTTGCACGCGTTTAAACGTGTAACAATCGAGGCTGGAACAACATATTAACACCGGCACTAGATTTCATTATGTGGCCACTGGCGGTGTTCCATAACAGGCATTGATAAGTGGGCGTGTCGTGAATTGTGAACTGCTGTCAAGAGTAGACGTTTTGTGCCCTTTAGAAGCGTCCAAATAATTTCCATTGCCTATGTTAATAATAATTCATTTATAAAAATGGATGTTAAAAGAAGCGCGTCATTGATGAATGTGATCCTCTCATCGTATTGATCCATCGGTTGCGATTTTGCTTTCTAACATAGAACATCTTCCCTCACTTGAGGTTTGCTCACTTTCAGCTATTTAGGCTTTGGCTTTTCTTGGACCGGCAATGTTGATTATCCGCAACCAGTATATTTGGTTTGTGGAATCAAAGTCTCAAATGAATCATTGCTCCCTATAGTAGACTTGGAAAACATTTTAAAATCAAACAGTCTCATTTACATGACAAACTCGCAAGTTATATACGAGAATTTCGAAAGAGCAAGGAACAGCAGTTCCTTCTGATAAAGCTCAAACTGCTTCTGATAAAGCTCAAACTGCTTCTGATAAAGCTCAAACTGCTTCTGATAAAGCTCAAATTGCTTCTGATAAAGCTCAAACTGCTTCTGATAAAGCTCAAATTGCTTCTTACCTAGTGTCAGAACTGATGGAACAAGCTATGAAACCATACTTTGGGTGAGTCGCTTATTTGCCCGCTTGCAAAAAAAAAAAAAAAAAGAAAAATCGTCAGTACGATGCTAGGCAATGAACAGATATGAAAATAAGAAAAATACCGCTGCCCAATGACACTGTTAACTGGCGTAATTCGGATATATCTTCTGATTTTGAGAAAAATATATGTGGTAATGAGCTCCAGTGTTGTGATTTTGTACTGCAAGTTGGTGAGTCAACCGTCAGTATCAACAAGGCGCAACTCATTGCATTCATTCTTTCCATAACGCAACTACGAAAGGTTCTTAGACTAAATGAGTGCCCTGACAAATGCAGTTATCGTAGAAATTTTGTGTAGGCATTTCCACAGACCTTGCTTTTTCTATGATAGGCTGCAACAAGGATCTTCTAGCCGTTTTAATATAGAGAAACAAAACGAAAATGTTATTGTAACTAGATATTCTTCTTTCACAGAGATGCCTTGGTGTCAAGAATGCTAGAACAGGATTTACAAGAGGTCTTGGATCAAGTTGTTCAAATAGGGAATTCTACTAAATCTAGCCCCTTTACATTTAAATCACTCCAATCTGAACAGATTTGTATCAATATGAATTCTCAACAGGGATGGCTACTGTTACACACCAATGAGAAGTGGTTGTCAAGAGGCGAAGTACATAGTTACCCGTGTACATGAGTTAATAACAAGAATTATCAAAATTTTTTAACCAACGAAACAATTTTTTTGTTATCTCTTTCAATGTGAATTTTGGATAACAAAGTTAAAATTTGGCGTCTACTTTTCAGCATCGCAGTATCTTGAACTATGGTATGCAGGGGTAAGGTGAAAATATCCTCATATCCCTGACAAAATAAAAGCGATTCAGAGACAACAACAGATTTAGAAATCAACAGCGATGAAAGGGAGTCTCGAAATGTTTTCATCGGTAAGCAATAATTGCAAAGCTGAAATTCTGCAATCATAGGTGAACATTTATAAACTTTAGACGAAAATTTGAGTTATTATTTATCATTAATTAACACTGCGCAGTATGACCGGAGTAGAAACCCTTTTGTAATAATTGCATTTCATTCTAGTTTAAAGCTAATAGGAAAAGAAGAACTGGCACCGGTATTCACTGATTGTGCATTGGTGTTTAACTGCACAGAATTGTCTCTTGAAGCTTTTTAAATTACTGTCAAAGAAGAACATTAGTCAATATCTAAAACAGTGCTGGTCATTTTATTACTATTTCTCCCTCATATTAATGTGAACTGGCATATTCAACTCCCGCCACCATGCATTAAGTGTGAAGAGAGAGGAAATCTTCATTGCATTGATGAGGAAATGAGAGTTTGTCTCTCAAACAAAAGACTGAAGTTACAGTGAAGAAATATCAAAGTCTCATCAAGGTCATGGTTCTCATTAATACGGGAATGAAGAAACTTCAGAGAGGTATATTAAGCTTGCTTTCGTTAAATGCGGTATTTTCTATATATATTAAACAGTAGTCCTATTTTGCCCAGAGTGCGCCAGCAAGCATCTATAGCATTGTAAGTGCGCTCAGCCTGTAGAACGTTTGAGAACCATTCGTCTAAACTAAGGACTTTACTCGGTGTTCAACTAATCACCATTTAGGTACACTTGTTCGCTCGAGAGTCGAGTTTCTCTCTATATTATTTCCATAGATCAGGGAGACATGTTATATGTATAAACTGGTTGTTTTTTATGCGGGAATTTTCAACCATAGATAGGAAAACTCTCAAAATAAATCGATTTTCAGGATTGACCAAATGCTCCAAAGTCCTTAGTTTCCGAGTTATAAAAACTTGAAGAAATTTAAAGCTTCAAGTATGATGATACTACATGCGCGCCAATGTTAGCGCTAGTTTTGATAGTTCAGCACGTTTCCGACCCACAAAAGCAGCTTACATTATTTTTACAATAAAAACAGAAAATATTTCATGGTTAGAAAAAAATATCTGCAGTTTCAAAATTAGCATTTAACGTAATCACACTACTATACTAGTAATAAATATTCTACTTTCCCGCAATACTTCACCGTCGGTCCGTGAGATGCAAGTCAATGGGAATGTTTTGCAAGACGTAGAATTAGCAAATCATTTTAATGATTTTTCATCAGCTACAAATAACTTACTTCAAAATCTTCCAGATAATGTTGGGCAACCTCATATTCCGGGACCTCGTGTGCAAAGCGAATGTGATTTTGAGCCAGTTAACATTGATGAAATAAGTGCAATAGTCAGTGCAATGCAGAAAAAGAAATACCATAAAAATGAAATTCAACCTAGACATTTACTTATGATTTTACCTCATATTGCGATATATCTTTCGGCCATTTTTAACAAATGTATTGTTGACGCAATTTATCCAGATATTTTAAAAGTAGCCAGAGTTATCCCCTTGTATAAGACATGTAGCACCGATGTTGTGTCAAAGTTTAGACCAATATCCACTTTATCGATTTTTACCAAAATTTTTGAAAAACTTATCCTTTTTCGCTTAGTCAATTTTTTGAAATATTCTCAATAATTCACAGTATGGTTTTCGGAAAGGACGTAACACGACTCAAGCTATATTCAACCTTATTTCAGATATCTTACCATCTTTTCACAACAAAGGTTTTACTATTTGTTTATTTTTAGACCTAAAAAGGCGTTTGACACCGTTAATAAAGACATTTTACTTCATAAATTGGATCATTATGGTGTTAGAGGGCCGGCATTAAATCTCATTTCAGATTACTTGACCAACCGCAAGCAGTATAAAGTAACTGGTGATGCACAGTCACGTACAGCCGACGTTGAAACAGCTAGGTGTGCCTCAAGGGTCGGTCCTAGGACCATTATTATTTGATATATACATTAATGATATGATTTTCGATTGTATTTCTACGCAAATGTTTGCTGATGATGCCGTTTTTTTATCTACATGACTATAATTTTAATGTAGCCGTCGAAAAATTACGTAGATTTATTGATTTTTTACTTCAATGGTTGACTTCTAATAAACTCACACCTAATGCAAGTAAGACAAAATTAATGGTTTTTAGTCCCAAAAAAGTAACGTTTTTACCTGATGTATATCTTAATGGAGAGCAACTGGAATGGGTTGAGTCGTTTAAATATTTAGGTGTTATAATTGATCATCGGCTTAGCTTTTCGCCTCACATATCTCTCGTTTGCGAAAAATTGAATAAAGCTAAAGGTGCTCTATATGCCTTTTCTAGGTTTGTATCCAGAGATGCACTGGTATCATTGTACTATTCGTTACTCTATTCTCAAATTACATACGCTATCATAATTTGGGGTGGCGCACCTGAGAGTACAGCTAAGCCAATAACGATAATGAATAATGCACTAAGGATCATACTTAATGTAAAAAGAGATTGTAATAACGTACCAATGGTGCATACGAATGGCATGCACCGTCAGTCGAAATTATTGAAATTTAGAGATGTATATAGGTATTTTTGAATGAAGTTAATGAGGATGTCTATAAGCGGTGAAATAGGGTGTTTTGAAACTCATTTCCTCCCGTGGCTCCCTGCTGGTAATTATGATACAAGAAACAACAGATTTAACTTGCCTAATGTACGTCTCGAATTAGAAAAACGTTCCACAGTCTTAAAATGTATTAGGGTATATAATGAACTTCCAGTTTATCTACTTGAACCAATGTAACACCAGATATTCAAGATAAAATATAGAGAACATTGTTTAGGATAGTGTATTGATTTATAGTTGACATGTGCCCAATATGAACTTGTCTTTTGTAGGGCTTGTTTCCACCATGACAGTTTTATCCCACTGTAATCTTTTACATTGTGTTGTGATACTTTTGGAAACAATAAAGGTCTAAAGGTCTATATGTCGGACACTACGTCGTCTGAGTTTACATCCGTGTCGTTTCCAAAAAATGCAAGGGTCGCTGCCACCAGATTTTGGAGTTTGTGTACAATTTTCAGAGTGGTTCATGCAGCAGCGAACAAGGGATCATAACTTTTCCAAGTTGATTCTTTTCCACAGATGTAGCGTATTTTACTCGCGATGGGGGTTTTAACATTCACTATAATCATCATTAGGCTCAAGCTCAATAATCCTCAAGTCGTTCACTCATAAAATCATCAACATCAATTCAGTGTAAATGAATGGGCAGGAATGTGGTCGGAAAACGTGCTGAACGATCAAATTTAGCGCTAACATTGGCGTGCACGTGGTATCCTACTTAAAGTTTTGAATTTCTTCAAGTCATTATAAATCAAAAACGAATGATTTTTGGGCATTTAATCATTCATGAAAATAGATTTATTTCAAGTTTTTCTACCTATAGTTGAAATTTGTCTGCGTAAAAAACACCCTGTATATATAAACTATTATTTCTTACAGCATACTGTATATGTGTAAACAGGTATAAATGTGTGTATGCACGTACGCCGAGGTGAAAATATTTAAACAGAACAAAGATATTCATATTTCAGCATTTTGTAAAACACATACCAATTAAACTTGTAGTCACATACGTCTAGCACATACAAATATATTCAAAGAACAGAAACATATTTAGTATTTTTTTACGTATTTAATATTCATTAGCGTGACGCAAAGAAATTTCACGGTTATCTACGGTTTTCTCTTTCCTACGTGCAACGCACCTACGCAACGCTAATATACACTTAGTTTCAACTTAATGTACCTTGTTGACCCACGACTCATGAGGAGCCTCATCCACCTCGAAGTCGGGTAGCCCTGCCTATGGCCGAGTTCATACGTCACCCACATTGACGCGCTCGCTCATCCTCTTGTCTGAATGTGTTACTGAGCCCTACGAACATCAGAAAAGGGCACGGTTTTCTGATTTGTTTTTTCGCTCCAAATTTTAAGAGATATCTATTGCTTGCTTAGTAATACTTGCAGAGGAAACTGATTGACAATTAACATTTTTATAACTTGTTGTGATGCACGCAAAAGCTGAGTTGACACCGACGCTAGAAAACATTCGGAACGCGTTGATATAAATGACTTGTGAACACACTCGAATAAAAGGAGCGCCCTCACCGAATTACCTACATTTATTTTTTAAAAGCTTGCGCATCAATTTGTAAGGGCGAGTCTAAAAATCTGCGGGTTTCATAAATATATTACCGCAATTCCCTCTTCCCCTTGTCTCCGACTTTCCCTTCGGCAAGGCAACACTGTCTGCCATGCGCAACATCCAACCCTCTCACAGTCCCGGATGCACATCTACCGATTCATCTTGCGAGGAGGAGGCCATGCATACGTGGCGGCTTCTTTGCTCTGTCGTTTCTGTAAACAAGCAGCTCAGTGGTTTTCTTTATTCAGCCCTCTAACTAATTTTATTCCCTATTAGCGTGGCACCCCCTAAGGGCAGGTGCTTAAGATAAATAATAGAATTGTAGGCCGGCTCCTCTAGGGCAGGTAAGCATGAACGTGTGGCCCATGATATGTCCCACAAGTGAAGTGCTTTTGTGACTAGTGTGCTAATATTTTGTGACTTCATTTTTTTTTTGTGCTGAGCTGGTGTAACCAATTCGACCCTCGTATATTCGCAGTGAGTTTATTCCCCTGATGTCTTGTGCCATTTGAGTACACCATGCAATAACTGTTGTCTAAATTTTGACGGTTAACGGAGTTTCTATCATCAAAATTTTAACAGACTTGAATTCAATTTTTCATCATTGTAATTCCGTGACCATAATGTCACAATTGTATCAGAATGCCATCACTTCAGTCATATGCTCTTCATTTTCGTGGGTAAAAGTTACTGATTTATGAGCCCAGAAGTAGGTTCAAATTTTGCCATTGCTTTATGTACTTGTTGGAAACTGCACTTGACATCTTGACAACGTTGGTCTGTTTGTGCAGGGTTGATGCTAATTGGGGCAGCATAACGCCCGCAGTCGCAGTGATAACTTCTCAGTAGCTCCGGCTTCAGGGATTCATGGAAGCCCTAGGACGAACCTCCAGCTTTTTAATTCACCAGTTCCGGACAAGTTAATCCTGATCAGATCGACCAAAGACTTTATCTTTTTTCTTGAGGATGGAACTTAGCCTCACCATCTCAGTATGGTAGTGCCAACGCTGTCGCACCGCTCATCTCCACCGATTCTTAGTTACCACGGCTTCCTCGTGTCACGTGCCTTGTAAATTGAACACAGCTGTTGTCGTTGCTGCTTAGTCCTGCGCCCTGCAGGTAGACTTCACCATGCATTGATTGTTTTCCATCCATTTTTCGTCCAATGAAGATTATGGTGTACCTCCAGCGCTGCTTATTAATCGTATCAACAGCTGGATCGAGGTCCCTACTTTCTTGCTGCTAAATTCAGTCTTGAATTCGCATTCGTAAGGCCTTGAAAGTTGCCTGAGTTAATTAAGCTGATCCCACGAGCCCCTACGCTTCTACTTCACCTCCGTTGTGCTCCTTGGAACCTTCTATCACCAGTAGAGAAGAAGTCCATCAAGGTACGGTTAACCAACTACCAATTTTAACGTTTCCTAGAGCTTTTCGCATAAGGCCGCCGTTGGCCTCTAGACAATAGCGTAAACTCACTAGTATCTATTCAACGCGTCCCTGGAAGCGGAAACATTCCCTGCAATCCAGAAAGTTGCAAGAGTAATTCTTATTTTTAAGTCTGGAGACGGAAAAAACGCACAGAATGATCGTCATATTTCATGTGTGTCTGCCTTATCAAAAGTTTTTGTGGAAGTGATGCTTTGCCGACTGTCATCTCATTATTGTCCAATAACAATACTTATGCTTAATGATCAGCAGTTTGGTTTCAAACAAGGCTCTAGCACCGTAGAGGCAGTTCTCCAGTTTTTAACAATGCTTGAATTTTATGTAGAGGTACTGTTAATAATTGATTTAATTCTTATCTGTCTGGTCGTGAGCAGTAGGTTGCAACAGGTGACCCATGTTCCAACATATTATCTTCTACAAGTTTGGGGCGTAGATCAATGGCTTGAACTTCGTTCAATTTTATTCTTGCTTCACATTATTGACTTGTCTTATTCATCTAACGTTTTGAACTTTGTTCATTTTGCTGATCGCACGACGGCATTTTTATCTGGAAGCAATATCGAAACGACCAATTCCGTCAACAGTCAATGACTGGCTCATAACTATCCGTCTCTCTTTTAAAGTATCCACAATATCATAAAAGATTATGAGTAACAGTACAATCCCGTCCGATATTTATTTGGATCTTGGAGGCTCTGACATAGAAAGAGAAAACTAGCTAAATATATGGATATTATTTTGGATGATAAGCGAACGTGTAAAGAACATGCGACTGTTGTCTGCTCAAGGGTGTCCAGAGCTGTAGGAGCTATGCGTAGGGTGTCCTATTTTGCTCCTACTCATGTCATACTTAATAAGTATGTACCGGAATTCCATCATTTATTCAATAAATGTTATAATGGCTATAAACACTAAGAAAAAATTGCATTAAAAGCATTTAACTATTATGACTTCAAAGAAATATAATTTGACTATAATGACTATCATAAAAAATAGCATGTAACTATAATGACTATGAATGCGATGAATGACTATAAATGGCCATTAACTTATGGCAACACTGTAGAGACACTTATGGCAAAACTGCAGACTTATTGAATGAAGCAGGTCATTCAGTGATACTAGTAACTAGAACCTACAAACTTGCTTAAAGTGAAGTGAACTAAAGGCGCTGTTGTTGTAAAATTGGTCGAAGAATTTGGGAGTGATGTGTCATCAGATGATGGTTAGAAATTAAAGCGTATTGCATGTGGCAAGGAAAATCTAACATAATTGCTCATCTTAAAGCTACTAAGCATAGACACAATTTACAAGATTGCGGAATTCGTGCAAAAAATGAAGATAAGAACAACGTAGATGCAGCGAATGCAGATAGGAAGTAATTTAATTTAGATTTGTGTGAGGCTTTAGTTAATGCAAATATTCCTATCTGGAAATTGAAAAACAAGTCCTATCAAGATTTCATAGAAAGTACACGGAAATGTGCCGCATACGTTCACTATCAGAAAAAAACACCACAAGCAAAATTAGGATTAACGTAGGCGACAGTAAATTATGGGTGAGCATAGAAACGGACATCACAGGTCGACAAATTGCTGACATGATAGTAGGAACACTTGAAGAAGGGAAAACATCTAAGATTTATTTACTCATTACACAACAATTAGACAAAACAACTAGCACTACACTAGCTCAATTCTTTGCAGCTTCATTAGAATTACTCTGGCCTGCAGGATGACATGCTTTTGGAGAATGTGCTGTTGCTGGTCACGGACTCAGCTTCATACATAAAGCGGGCTGCTACATCGCCTCACAAATTTTGTCCTAATATGGTGCATTTCACTGGTTTGTGTCATAGACTGCACCGTATTGCAGGACGAATCAAATTCAACTTCCCTAGTGTTGACAATTTAATTTTAAATGTGAAGAAATTTTCTTCTAGGCACCATCAAGAATTGAAGGGCTCGGAGACGCAGCCCCCAACTTAGCACATCCCACCACAATCACTGCTCACTAGATAGGGGACTTTGTTCAATGCAGCTCTGCACTACGCTAACAAATTCGACATCATAAATACCGTCGTTGGTTTACTTGACCCTGAAGAGTCCTGAGCAATTAAATTATCTCAACAAGCTATTGGATGATCACTGATCAGTCACTCAGAAACAACCTCATGCACATATCTGCCTACTTCTCAACGCGACCAGACTTCATACAGAAACTAGAAGAGCTGAACTTAAACACAGTAGATGTGCCGTCCTCTGCGCGAACGACGGGAGGTAATTTTAACGTATACTTTGTCAAATTAAATTGAGAAAGAACCCCCATGCGTAACTGCCACGGTATCTAAAATGACGTCACAGACTGATGTGGCACGTATGCTTTGTACGGGTGCACGGTTTTGAAACAGGCCATTTCTTATGCGCAGCCGTCGTGTGCAGACCGTTGCTTAGTGTGCTTAAATTTGCCTTTGAAGTGTTTACTAGGATTTAGGATACAAGTACTTTCATTTCGATATTTTGTTATTTTTCTTGTACTTTAAATAGCAAGAGAATTTTTCCACAATTTTCTTATACACGCCTACATTTCTTTTCATGGGCTACATTACTTACGTAAAGATAGAGATGCAATTTAGTGCTACCCAAGATTGGACTGAGTTAGGAATGTGCTCTATACCCGTCTTGCCGGCTTCCCTTCCCTATACTCCTACTGACGCTATTCTTTTCGTTTTTCCTCTTCCTCATCTTCCGTTTATGCGCTCTGTGAAGTACTATAATCTTAGGTCTACGGGTCGTCGGTTGGATACCCAAAGTGCGGCCTTTCTTCCCGTACTTCCTGCAGAAGTGTTTCTTGGTTCCTTTCTTTCTTTTCTTTCTTAACTCACTGCCATGCCCATAGATACCTTAGCTAGGCTTTCGTATCATATTTGATATCCGCCCAAGGCCCGTGCTTTCTTTTCCTACTGATACTGGCAATATTTTTGCTCTGTTCTTCCTCTTCTTTCCTGACTTCTCAGCAAGCATTTATTAACGTGTAAATTACCTCTCGTATTTATTGAAGGAAGTAGAACAAAAGTTTTAATTTGAATTTTCAGCTCTACGATTATCTCTCTTTTTTTTTACCTTATTCCATTTTTCAGACGTTTATTTCAGGCAAATGTTACTCGCATAAGAATAGCCAAACCTTATCCTCGGTAAGTTCACGACTGCAGTGGTTTCTCTATACTTCGGCGAGAAGCTTTTCTATGAAATATTTTGCTATCGTATACGTACATGTACAGTAAAGCGTGCATATAAACTGCATCATTGTGAAACTTTAGAGCAGGTCTTTTGCTGTGGCTTCATTGTTTCCTGTTCAATAAGGATTCTACGTGCAATATTTTACCTTTTTACTTAACAAGTCTGCAAATATAATCTGTCTTAAATTAAATTTAATCAATATAGGTGAAACTTGTATTAAATAAAGGCGTCTTCCAATTATAGTTATCAGTTCGATTTCAATGTTTCAAACGCTTTTAATAGTGCAGCAATGAAAGTCTGTAAAGCTTTAGTCTTTCTAGTGCGTATTGTTTTACAGATATACAGTGCATCAAAATGTTGGCGTTGTTATTACCCTCAGAGTCAGATGATGACTTTATTGCCGCTGGCTGTAGGGACAGTAGATGTGTCCTAGTGATAGCAAATTATATCACATATCATGGCAATATTCAACTCACGCCCACTGTATTTAAAATTAATTATAGCCGTCTGAATTCAATATGATACTCTATGCGCAAGTACAACCTACTATGATTGGTGAAATAATTGTCACATAATAAAATACTTGTAAAATTAGAATACAGTACTTACTTCAGAGAAAATTACGAATCAGACTGTTATCTTATAAGTTAATATAAAATATTCTTCTATTTAGTAATAAAACGCTATTGAGCCATAGATGATAATGCTGTACCCTGTGTGTCTTTAAAAAAATTGTTTCAACGGAATGTGGTGCTACTGTGAGGCTACGCTGCAGCGACTGCAGGCTGCCGCTTTTTGGCTCTTTCCTATCCAATTCCCTGAACTTCAAAAGCAGTATAATGCATTTTCTTATTTTCAAATACTTCAGTTTATTAGTTTGGTTAAATGTATCGCTTGCGACCAACACAGCTATTTCAGAACTAAAGGTGTCGAATCGGAGCCCAGGCACGCGCTCTCCACCAGGTTACAACCTGACCATAACTTGTCTATATCCACCTTTTTATTGTAAGCTTGAATGTGAGTTTTTTTCTTATTTCATGCAACACACCTGTGGAACAGGTTACAGGAGGACATTAGAATGCGTTCCACTGGATGTATTTCCAAGACACGGCCCAAGCTGTACATGTTTTACATAGGTGTATGTATTTCAATATGGTGCGTATCGCCATTAGTTGAATATTGCAGTCTCCGTTTTTTAATAGGCTTACAATCTTGCGATAGGTAAAGGTATATCGGAAATAGTTCGCTGGGTACATAAGAAATATTTTGTTCGTGTTGCCAATATATCCATATCGTAGAGCTGTGTCATACTTCACAGGCATCTAATAAATTCCCATTGACACTTCGCCTTTTCCTTTTCGATGTTCCTGGGGTGGAGCATGCGCTTTACGTAAGAATGGCAAGTTCCAAGAGTGGAACGCTGGAGGAGAACCATTGATGGAATGTCTTAGGTTAGCAAGGTTCGGCCGTCCATTGTTCGGTGAGTGGGGCTGCTGAGAAAGCCCTACGATAGTCTTGCCTTTAGTAGATCTCCGGACTGTCTACCTTTCCTGCTCACTTTTTTTATTTGTCCACCCACTGCTGATTTTGTTGTCAGTTCTTCCATCTCTTTCCACAATAGCTGACCTTGAGCGCGTTGATGCTGCGCGGGAGCATACCTGTGCATGCTTTGCGCTGCTCTTTGTGCGTTGTGCACCACTTCGTGTTCCTCTCTATCTCTTTCTCTGGTTAGATAACTTTTAATATATTACTGACCTTTAGGGGACACGATGCTAGTCAAACACCCGAAGCCATCGGTTAGGGGGAGAACCATTGCCCCTACGGTTAGGTAGGTTAGGAGGCAAGTTCTGGTCTTTCTAATAAACCACAGGTCATTAGCAGAACCAGGCCTTGCCTTCTTAACCTACGAGGTTCTCGGCCTAACAGATGGCTTCAAGAGTTGGCTAGCTGGATAAAATATGTTATATTTAAAGGCGTGCTGTACTAGGATTGTGGTGGCTGACTAAGGAAGGCTAGCGCACTTTATCTATCGAAAAATGTGATCTTTTGACAGGTAGAACTATTTTAGGAAATTGGAGTAAGTTAAATGTCTGTTTTGTTTCCTGTAGATTTTTTCAGCGTAGAAGAAAGGCCACAGGATGTCCCCCATATGCCAGCAATGTTGCTGAAAATCCCATTCCAGAGAGGCCAGTTTGTACCCGAAAAGTCTGAAAATTGTAGCTGAAAAGCCCGATGTCTCTCTCTTTGGTAGCTATTACAGTGGCTGGAAAGACTCGAACTGACTTACTGAATCATATGTAATAATATATTATATTAAATAGAAGTCGACAAAATTAAAATTTAACGTTTCGGGATGCAAATCCCATATTCAGAAGACCTACAAACTAACAACCTACCAATAAAAGTCTTTTATTATCAAATGTATTAGGGGAGCATGGGTATTATAGGGAAGAGGTCTAAAATGTGAATGGAAAGAGCTATGCGGTAGAAGCCGGATGTCAGCTCCCGTACAGTCGGCAGATGTGAGGCTAGGTGTTGACAGTATGCAGTGGTACAGCCGAGGTCATAATGTTGAGACTAGGTCTGCTTCTGTGGATATGGAGGGACTCTAATGTTGTGAACTCGATGGGATTGGAAGAGTCTAAGCGAAAACCTCACATTCAGCCGCCGCTTGCATGCTGAACAAAACAACCATCCCATCAGCAGAAACGACTTCTCCATCATAGACTCTTCCAATAACATCGAGGTTGGTACAGCTTGACTTCAGGGCTACTTTTGATCGCGTGAATCACCTTAGGCTGCTTTATAAGCTAAGATTGATGGGTATTGGTTGTTCAGTTTTTGCGGTAATTAGTAAATTTTTATCTGACAGACGTCAATGTGTAGTTGTTGATGGGAAGAGGAGTGAGTTTTTGGACGTGGTGTCCGGTGTCCCACAAGGTAGTGTTCTGGGCCCTTTGTTGTTCATCGTATAAACAGCAGACCTGTTTGAACTTGTTAATAATTTACTTGTTGGTTACGCTGATGACGTGACTGTGCTGGCTGTTTGCGATAAGCCTAGTGATAGGTTGGAGATTTCAGAATCCATTCAGCATGATATGGAAATGATTGCTTTCTGGTGGTCTAGATGGGAATGAGGCTAAATATGGGCAAGACTAAGACCATGCTCATGCATAGGTCACGTACAATGATGCCTCATTTCCCTGCACTCTTACTGGATGGTATGTCACTTCCTGTGGTTCATGACTTGGTAATCTTGGCTGTCAATTTTGATCCAAAGTTGACGTTTGAGCCCCAAAATCCGTTCGGTTGCCTCACGTGCATCGCAGAAAATAGTTTTTATGAGGCGTGCTTGGAGGGTGTTTGGCTCGGTAGAATTGAAACGTCGTTGCTCTAATTGCTATGTCCTCCCTCTTCTGGAATACTGCTCCGTAGTCTGTGGTTCTGCTGCCGATTGTCGGGGTATTGACTTTTGATAGACAGACCGATTCGAACGGATGGTAGATAACTTGCGTCGATAGACGAGCTGAACCAAACATCACTGTCAGAGAGAAACAAGATTCAATGTTGGACGTTTTTAGTCTAAACAGGGTCGTTTCCTCTTGTCCGTATAATTCAGAGAAGAGGGGTAATTGTTGCTGGAAGTCATGAGTCGAGAAATTTTGTTGTAAAGAGAGTCGTTGTGAAATTATTATGGAACTGCGGCGTGTTTCTTGTCATGCGATTTAAAAATAAACAATGTAGTCATACGTAAGTTTTTTCCCCTTCCATTACTCATTGTTTCAGGAGTAATAAATTGAGTGAAGGCCCTTGGTGTCACGCAACCAATATTAACCTCCGCCAAGGAGGTTATGATATCGTCGTGTTTGTCTGTCTGTCACCAACACAACTCAAAAAGTTATGACTCGATTTGGACGAAATTTACAGGGATTGTTTAATATGTTAGGAGAAACAGATGATTAACTTTTGGTGAATATATGTCCATCCGTTTGTTTGTTTCTTTGTCTACCTCATTTTTCTCAATGCCATAACTCAAAAAGTTGTGAATGGATTTTGATGAAATTAACATGAGTTGCTAGGTATATAGCAAAGAGTAAATGACCAAATTTTGTTAATGATTTGTTCGTTCGTTTGTCACTGTTTTTAATTTTATGCTTGTTAGCACAAAAACTAAAAAAAAACAATAATAAATGGATCTTTAGATCTTTATGAAATTTATAGAGGTTGTTACTAATGTTAAAAGACATAAATGATCAAATTTTGGCGCAGATCGGTTTTATTCGTTTGTATCTTTGACTCATGTTTGTTATAACGTTGGTTTGCAGTATAACTCAAAAAGTTATGAACGGATCTTCAAGTAAATTGCACAAGCTGTTATTACTATCAAAAGGCACAAATGATTAGATTTTGGAGTTTAGACAGAGAAAATTATGGTCTCCGAGCCAATTTGGATTTTTTGCGACCGTCGCCTCGCCTCATAGTGCAAAATATTGGATTCCCTTCAAAGTGTGGGAAAGTTTTCTCAAACGATGTGCATTTTAGCTTTGGAAGCCATGTATATTGTACGTGGCTCTATCCATATCCTGAAGATAATTTTATAGCGGAACCGGCAGGTTATAATTTTACATTTGTATGACTTCCACCTTCTTGAAGTGATCTATTTTGTTGCAAACTATCAAGAACCTTATAGTTTTCTTTATATACAATAAAAGGATTCAATATGACTCCAAGCATGATACACAACACGTTTGAGTTCAAGTCCTGTTAAATTAACATCATCATTTGACCTTGTATGACCTACTTATAAGTGACTTGTACTTGCGTTTTATTCCCTTTAACCTCTATATCTACATTCTAGTTGTCATAAGCTTCGATTTGATAAGTCATAATGAAGATCTGTGTGAAAAGGTGGTCGTGGCTTATGACGTCAATATAACAAATTGCCCAAATGTGCCAAGGTCAAATTATTAAAGTAGACACTCGATACTACTACTTTCAGTAAAAAATTGCTTATATACCCAACTTGACGGTTATGTCAATATTTGGGTCATATCTACTCGACTAGTACTTCTTTTCCGAACCCTCGCCTGGTACCTCCACCAAACGAGGTTAGGTGCTGTCGCAACATCAACCATTCTTGTGCGGTCACAAGATAAGCTTTGGATGACGATCATTGCCGATTGGCTTATGGATTTAAACAAGCAGCTGTCAGACCATTGCGGCGTCTATGGGGCCGTGTGAGAAGCGCATGTGACGCGCAGGGCGAAAGCCAACCTGATTAATGAGGAAATTCAGCAACTCCAAAAGCAGAACTACAAGGAATCACTGTTGAAAATTGAAATCCACACGTTTAGTGGAGAGTGAGCTAAAGGATTCAGTCTTCCGTGCTGAGCATTCTTTGCTGCTCGTTGTTGACCATGGCGGTGGTATCATTGTTGGACCTTGCAGCTACATGTATGTATAAGATGCAGAGCCAGGAATCTGTTACCGCTACTGCATAGACGTTGCTTAGTGCCTCGCTTGACCTCATTGGCATTCCGATCAGCTACAGTGCTAGTGCTCTTGAAGCAACTCGAACAATATGATCGACTGGACACTATTGGTATATTACTGGCACACTTCCCTTTCTGAATAGGAAACTAACGGTAAGTACATGTTTCGACTAGGGAATTTTTCATAGCTTGAGTACGGGAAATATCACATGCCACCAATTTCACAAAAAATAGGCAGATACCTACCTATCACATTGATGTCCCTTTTATCATAAGGGGTTGGAGAAATTGGTGGCGTGTCAATTAAGCCGCTCCGCTGAAGGTTCAGTTTGCACACATAAAATGTTCGGGTTGCTGCGACACTCTGTTATCTGTGTCGCACCATAATTACTCAGTGCGATACCGTCGAGCCGAAGCGCTTTGTTTCGTTGAACTTAGCGCCACTTGGCCTATTTACAAGTAGAAGTCATTTGGCGTAGTTGGCTGGGATTTGGAGATCATTTGTGATCTTATTTCTGAGAGACATCTGACTGCGTCCGAGACATTGTTTGAGTGCATCCATCACGGTAGTTTCGGGCGTGTACCAGGAGAGTGTGCTTGGCCCCTTTTTGTTCGTGCTGTATACTAGGGACATACTCTATTCGTTAGAGCACATTATGAAAAACTATGCGTATGATTCCGCTCTGATACCATGATCGAATTCCAGGTGTGCGTGATTCAGTTGCTCAGTCCCGGAACAGGGATTTATCATACGATGCTCTGCCTGGAGCAAGCAGCTTGATGCAGGCAAGACTAAATTTATGATTGCCCTTCGGTTTCAAACGTTTTTATCCCAGCATCCGCCCCTAAAGTTTGGAAACACGGTACAGTAAGCGTTCAGTTCTATGGATGTACTCGGTCGATTCTTTGATAAGAAGCTTATATTTGAGGCGGATATCAGGCCACTTGTTTCATGATGTCAAATAGGGTTGGGCTCCTTCGATAAGTCAGAACTGAGACTGATAATAGTGGTTTAGTCCGTAGATGCTTCTGCGCATTCTTGCTGTTTCTGTTGGATTAGATTAGATAGGCGGCAGTAGGCGAACCAATAGGCCCATTCCCAAAGAGACACCGGAACTTACGCCCCGGCCCTCTATGAGCTATTGCCATTATGTTAGTAGGATATGGAGGGCTGAAGAAAAGAGAAAAAAAGGGGAAAAATTCCTTCGAAAGAGACGATCATGAATGCACGCAGGTACGATTAATAGCCGCTGATATGCGGAGCTTGGAGATGTCAAACTGTGTAGTTGGAGCGGGAGGGAGAAGAAGACGGATTAAGGTGTCCTCGGAAGCTTTGGCCATTAAGAGTTTGCGACTTCTGGAGGAGTTCTTAGCTGTGGAGGATGTCTCTCCCAATGTATGTCAAGACGATTTTTAAAGGGGTTGACTGACTCCGCACTAATAACATCGGAAGGCAGTCTATTCCAAATACTGACAATGAAATACGGAAAGAACTGTTGACTTAAGGTCGTTCTTCGAGCTTTACGCTTGAAATTTTGACCGTTGTTTCGCAAATGATCATTGAGGTCTCTTTCAAAAAGTCCCGTCGTAAGTACGTCGTTGAAGCTATTCAAATACTTGAATGTTTCTATTAGTTGCCCCTGAGTCGTCTTTGCTCGAGAGAGATCAGACCCAGTTACCTTAGTCGACATTCATACGGCTTGTTTCGCAGCTGAGGTATCAATTTCGTTGCTCTGCGTTGTACTCTTTCCATGTTATCGATATATTTGTAAAGATGTGGCGACCAGAATTGAACAGCAAATTCTAAATGTGGCCGCACTAATGCCTTATACTGTACAAAGGAACGTTGATGTCCTTGGACTTGTATTCAAAATTTCTGGTGATGAATCCGAGTACTCTGCTTGTCATTTTCACACTCTTGTCAACTTGTTGACTGTGTTGTAGTTTGTTTGTAATAGTAATTCCCAAATCACGCTGTTGGATGACAGCAGCCAATACCGTCCCGTTCATTTTCAATGGGGTTGAAGGGTTCACCAGCCCTATGTGCATTACTGAGCATTTGTCGATATTAAAGTTCATCTGCTACGTTGTGCTCCATTCCATGAGGTGGTCAAGGTTTTCTTGGAGCTCGGCTGTTTTTGCGGCAGGATGACATAGTTTAGTATCATCCGCAAATTTACTGATTTTACTACGGATGTTGATATCGAGATCATTGATGTAATTGAAAACAAAAGCGGGCCATCCACGCTACCTTGTGGAACCCCTGATGATACCTGCGTCCAGGCGCTCGTCGCTCCTTGAAGCTTCACTCGCTGCTGCTGACCTGTAAGCCATGCCCTGATCCATCGCAAATAGTCTCCCTGGATGCCATGGGCTTCCAATTTTTTCACTAGCCGTTGATGGGGGACTTTGTCAAAAGAATTTTTGAAGTCTAGATACACAAGACCTACACCATTTTTTTCATCTTTAATATCTGTAATTTTTGAGAAAAAGTCCAGTAGGTTTGTTAAGCAGCTTCTGCCATTACGAAAGCCATGCTGAGTGTCGGATATGAGCTGATGAAGTATTAATCCCAGCTTGGTTTCCGCTGCTGTTATAGTCATCTACGTCTACATATAGGACCGATTAGCCTGCTCAGCTGGTAGGTTGCGTGCACAGAATAATATGGCGAATTTGTCCTTTAGGCTAAGTGATGCTAGCCTCTGTAAGTCCTGGGTGGTATTAAAAAATGTGGGTCATTGGTCGCGTTCATCTCCTCCTATCCTCCAGGCCTAAGAGAGAGACACTCTCGAGCAACGACTGAAACCCAACCCAATACTTCGGAGACTGTGCAGCACCATACTGGTCAGTTCAGTCGTCGATTTCTGTCCCGATCTCTGTTGGCATGAAATTTTGTCAGGGTCCGCCTTGGGAGGTGTTGATATGCAGGCAGTTAAGTCACCTGTAGTAATTTTGTTAGCAGAGCTTTGGGCATCCTGCAGCTGCTTGTACTCCAATAGAGCTTCATTTATTTTCCATGGAGGAATGTAGTTTTGGTAATAATAAATGAATAGGCGAAAGAGCAAGTAACAGCATCGAGTTACCAGAAACAATAGCTTCATCTCTTGTTTCATAGTAAACATCTGGAAGGCACTGTATTCGCAAATCACTAGAGCACAGGCAGTCTATACAAGCAGAGACAATAACATCCGCTGAAGCTTCAAACCCCTTCATACCAGCAAAATTAACGTCTTCCCTGTTTAATCCTGCCGGAAACAGCTTTATTTTTCATGTTTCACAACCCGTTTAACGTATCGTGTCAGTTAGCTGCAACAGACTATAATTGCACACTCAGCCCATCAGCTGCTGTTTTTCGTAGGTATTACTGTAATGAAAGTAGGTCAGAGCGAACCGAAGTCCAGGCTTTGCCTAAACTCTGAGGATGGTCCCTTGGACCGTCTAATGCTTAGTAAATTTGTGTAAGCTATCCAAGCCAAAGCTTTACATGAGGTCACTTGAAGAATATTCAGCTAATCCCTTATTCTACCATCAAGCGCTAGCGCTACGGTGTCTCCAATGATCATGCTTCAGATCCAATCGACGTCACGTGACCATCCGTTTAGCCTGAGTGAGCAGCAAGTTTCAAATTTTTCATGATAGTCAAATACTAATAGCCTACTGTCTTACATTCTTAATATTGGGCCATTCTCTTTTGGGCCAGTCTTTAAGAAGGCATAGTAGACATGTGTGGGAAATTATAGTAGGAATGCAAAGAAACAGGAAGAGGCTAATACGGAACACGCGCGAGGGAACAGTAAGTATGGAAACAAGAGGAAGAACAGAACAACGGTTGTCAGCTGATGCTAGGAGAAATAAGAAGCAAAGTGGGCAAGAAAAGAATAATATCTCGAAAGCCTAGCTAAGGCTAAACTAACTTGAGAGGGCGGTGAAAGGTCGATCGTCTTTGTATAGCATAAGCGAAACTAAGCATACTCTTTGGCCTGTGCCCAATAGTAACATTATTTTACAAATTCCTCACTATTACTTCCAACTTTGCCGAATATCAGTATTTTACGGAATTCTTGAATGTTTTTGGCATTTCTTGAAATCCCCGCGTAAAGCAGTTACTATCCGATATCATTGAAATTTTCAGCGACTTCATATCACGGAAATTTTTCGGGATATTATGAAATCACAGATACTGCAATCTTATGATATGCCATCCTATAACGTTGCCAACAAAGAGTTCCCCCTGAAAATGATCTCACGCACTTTGATTTTCCATTCCACTGATGTGCCACTGAGCAAATTCTGTCTTGCCAAATTTCTACCAGAGATGGAAGCGGCTGTCGCCCTGCGATTCTCAGCGCGAAGAATTCTTTTCAGTACAAACGAGTCGGTAAAATTTTAGCCTGAATATGCAAACTGCGTCCCACACTCTCGTCACCATCTCAGTTCTCTTCGCTAGCGAACGAACTTGGTATTTGCATGCATAATTATACCAATTGTTACGCTAATGAGGAGAGACGAAAGCTTTGTCCGCCGCTGACAAAGTCTGATTTTATTTAACATGGTACATAGTCTCTGAGCTCGATCCTGCACTCAGGCCTATAGACTTATAGGTCATATTTTGTGGCTATAGCGTGGCAAGGCTCCTTTCTCGTTAAAGTTACTCTGCAATGTGTCAGCGTTTCATAACTGAATCTTCGTGTTCTAGTTCAAAATCAGAGCACTTTACTGAGCAGCTTCTTTACGAGTTGAATGGCACGGCAGAGAAGTGGAGCTTCCAGTCTACTATCTCCGCTTTGGGACGACAAATCTCGCATTTCCCTTTCGGAATCGCTCGAGCAGGTATAGAAAATGCCTACTTAGAACGGCTAAAAGTATCAGGTAGCTACGTATGAACAGGTCATTAAAAGTGTTCCGCACAGTCATTACTATTTAACAAAAAGCTGGTCTACACGTGCACGCTTCAGCTTTCGTGACCAGAGGAGGCCCGTGGTGATTAGAGGGGAGCTGCATAATTGAAAACCAGGGATCAGATTTATTAACGCAATTACATTGTAGGACTTACTGTTTTGTAACTTACATTTCTACATTTGGAGAGAAACGCGTTTGTAGTTCCAACCGTAGAACGTTATACTCACGCCCGTGTGGGCCGGGCCACTGAGAGAGTTCCTTCCATAGACGCTCACGTACCAAGTGGTGCGTCGTAGATGAACTTTAGGCGGTTTCACACTCGCAAGTTTGATTGCCGTCCGACCCCGTCGGCGAACAAACGACGCCGCAGCTCTGACGGCAAGCGATGCAGAACGCTGCAGGTGGTATTTTTGACGCCCTCAACGCGCCCAAATCAATTGCTCTAGAAATATAATTTTGGCATAAACACAGTTATTAGCAAAAATAAGCTCTACATTGATCTTGAATAACGAAAAGGAACGAAATCGTTCGAGATATTTTACAGTGGCCACAGCCACGACGTCACAATTTTTAACAGAGGTAAAGATTTTACTTACAGTTTGCAAGATTGAGACTGGTTACAATGTAAAATATAAAGAAATATTAGGAAAAGCTGCCCAAACTACATTTTGTACAGGCAAAAAAAGTTTGCATATAAAAATTCCCGATATTTTCCGTCTACATCTTATTACAAAACCACTTCGTTGAGGCACTTCATACGGCGAACGAATGAAGCAAAATATCGTAAGATACTTTATTGGCAATGAAAGACTTATTACTGTATCAGCCGCGAGCGAAGCGAAGAGAGCGGTTACACTGTTTTTGTTTGCGGTTATACACGTGTCTGTCCACCCAAAATGAGGCAGAAGGTATTAAGCCATAAAAACAATCTTTTTCAGGCAGTCAGGTGGGTCGATTGAGATGTAAAAAATGCGAAAAAAATATAGTTAACTGGCCATAAAATTACGGCGTTGAATTTGTAACTCTTCCCCCCATTACCGTGGTTAATGGCCTTACGCCACGGGCCGTTCTTGTTAATTCTTTAAAGTTGATTACTTTTTCTGCCAGTGAATCTCAGCTTCGACAAACCCTGCTTAATTATGCAGTTCAACAGTTCAACCACGTTCTAATTCGGAGAGTTTGTTTGCTTGGGGCGTAGTGACACCCAGTGGTGTCGGATGAGCCCACAGTCTGACGTCAGTTTGTGCTCCGAAAACCGAAACGTTCAATGGCCGATATTCTGAAGTCTTGATTGGATGGTAAAAAGTGGCGTAAGGTAATTAATGGTGACGTCATGGGATAGTACCAATTTCTTTTACTTTGTGTGGTGTGTTATCGACCGCTAAAATGTGTTCTGAGAAATTTGCGGAGCTGCTCGACAAAATTCACACACATTGCAGTAGACTCGAAAGTAAGTACAGTGTAATCATTACGGGTGACTTTAACTTTCTATTCCTGAAATGGCTACATCCAGACGTGCCCGATGAAACGGGTAGTTTTATTCTTAACAAAAAGTTTTCGTACACAATAGATGAGAGAGAACAAGCACAATCTCTACTACAGGTAATGGAAGAACTTTCTTTAGTGCAGATGATCACTTCGCCAACAAGGAAGGACATCTTCGATCTCCTCTTTGTACAGAATACCGAATTTGTAAAGAATAGAATATCAACACCCAAGATACAGCCTTATCTGATCGATCACAACTCATTGCTATCACAACCCAGTTGAGTAGCTATAAATCGAGTGGCTCAAAAAAAAAAAAAAAAAAAAAGAATAATGGACAAAATGGCATAAATAGTCTACGAGATTTAAATGCTTTAAATAATCAAATAAATTGGGAAGGTTTGAAAGATGAGCTGCGGTCGGTGAACTGGGACGCTCTTCTAAATGACTCAACTCAAAGTGATACAATGAACGAAATTTTCGAAAACGTTCTGTTAGAAAAGTGTGTGAAATACCTATCACCGGCTAGAAGAAAATGTCCTAAAAATCGCTACCATAAATTCCGCAAAAGCTTACTAAATAAAAGAGCAAGATTGATCAAACGAAAAAAGTCATCGTGTGTCTTACAGCGACAAACTGAATGCTGGCGAAAATTGCAAGATATTGAACACAAACTTGCAAAATCTCATGATGGAGAGAAACAGGAAAAAGAACTGCAGGCCATCAAGAAGATAAAAGAAAACAGTAAGTACTTCTTCTCTTATGCATCAAATTACGCGTCCCTGAAAACAAAAATAGGACCATTATTGGACGAAAATGGATCGATAACTCAGAGCGATCAGGAGATGAGTGAAATACTGAGCCGTCAATACCAGAAAGTCTTTAGCAAAAAGATCAGTAACCCTGCTGTTCAAGCATTAGAAATAACTGATAACTACCTAATGGATTTTGAATTGGCCTGTTAGGGTTTTTTCCGGTCATGCGCCATTTATATTTATTTAAATTACATATATATATAATATTTATTGTACATGAATTTTACGAGAATGCAAATTACCATTGATCTGATTAATAATGACATGAAATCGATTGACATTTGACATGAATTTATTGAATTGAACAACAAATCAAGGACTGACACACAATGCAAGAATG
>LQNS02278078.1:10373047-10385083 GCA_001587735.2 Parhyale hawaiensis | reverse complement strand
TCACCAAATCATTAGCCGCGCACAGCCTACTGGCTGAACTAACAAGTCGGTCCAACAGACGCAAGTGACTGTCAGCAGCTGAAGCCCAGACCGGTGAGCAATACTCCAATACAGGTAGTAAAAAAGCATAAAAGCATTTGCGGACAACCCCACTGTCACCAAACACAGAATTCACCTTACGCAAAAGCCCAATCTTACTGGGTGCACGTGACGCCAGTCTCCTAGTAGGCGGCTTAAAGGTAAGCTTTCATCAAAAACAACACCAAGAATTTCCAAGCAGCCAGACTCCTGAAGCAAGGTATCGGCTATCTCCAGATGGGGATGCTGCGGCACAAGGGTTCGAGATCGGCTGACAATCATCGACTTGGCTTACTGGCATTCAGCTTCATACTCCAGGCCAAACACCAGGCACTAATGCGGGACAAATTCCTATTCAGAGACTGGGCGAAAGCATTACGCATGCGTGGTGTAGGTATCACTGCTATCAAAGTGCAATCATCGGCATAGTTGATCATTGTGTTTTCCAGCGAAAAAAAAACATATCACTAGTTAACAGAACGAACAACAGCGGGCCAAGTACGCTGCCCTAAGGGATACTAGACTCCACCGCGACAGGGGTGCTTAAAACGCCGTCAACAGACACATTCTGCGTTCACTCTGAAATAAAATCGCGAATGATTGACAGAACCCTACCACCCTCATCATAAGACTCGAGCTTGTACAACAAACCCTTGTGGTTGACCCTGTCAAGCGCCGCGCTAAAGTCCAACTGTACAAGGCGCACCTCAGATCCACTATCCAGGGCATACTGCAAATAGTGTGACACCGACAACAATGCGTCACACCAACCAAAACCAGTTCTGTATGCAAACTGTCAGCCAGGCAGCAAGCCCGTAATCTCAGCAAAACGGCCAAGCTTATAAGCTACCAACTTCTCGAACACCTTCGACAAAATGGGCGTCGGCGTAATGGGTCGGTAGTTGGTTACATGGGGCGACACTAGATCTTTGGGAATAGGAGTAATATTCCCAGTATGCCAACAACGGTGAACATTTCCTAGCCGTATCAGGCGCCGGAAGATCACTGCTAGCTTAGGAGCAAGAACGTCAGCAAGCTACTTAGAAAACAGAAGAAACATGTCCACCGGGCTCACACCTCTATAAGAATCAAGGCCCTTAAGCAGCACCTCGATTATAGTAGATCTGAACGCCAAAAAAGTTAAACGAGGTTCAGGGTGACATCCATGGGGTAATAACACGTCTCTGCTCTGCTTTCCGTCAAAGTGAGCCGACAAGAGCTCCGCCCTAGCCAAGGGATCAGCAATGATACCCCACCGGGACCAACAAGGGGCGGCAACAAAAGTTGAGCCCAAAAAATTGAACCCTTTAGCTCACTCCACCAACGATGTAGATGGTCAATACTCAACAGCGATTCTCTGGAACGCTGCCGCTGACGATGCTGTGCCCTCTCGTGAACACGCTTAGCCTCGGTCCTACAATCAACACAGGTCAGCCACAGCGTGCGTTCACGCGAACGCCGCCATGCCCGATAAGCAGCTTGTTTAGCTTCGAAAGCTAACTGACACTAGACGTCAAACCATGGTTTGCCCGTAGACCTCACAAAATAGTCCTTTTCGGGAAAAATCTTTCCAAAACAGACACAATCAACTCATTAAGCACAAAGATAGGATCGTCACTGCAGATAATCTGGCGCCAAGGTAACGCCCTCACTGCTCCAGTAATAGCCTCCCAGTTAGCCTTGCTCTTAAAAAACACCACTCTCCTGGTGTCTACCACAGGAACCACCTGATTCAGGTCCAGGGATATAACAAGGTGCAAGTGGTCACTAGCACCAATAGGGGGCCTTCTGCCACAGTCACCAAGTCCGGGACATTAGTTATAACAAGGTCGAGACAGTTACCAGCATCATGCATGGGCCCACAAACTAGCTGCACACATAGAGGGGTTCTGAAACTAGTGCATTTGTCTGCACATCTACACGTCTCATAGTTCATAACAGAACTTCAAACGATATCAATGACGATATCAATGACACTCCACTTCACACCCGCCTGGGCTGGAGGAAGAACACCTGCGACTTAGAGCTTGATAGGAGAGCAAATGATTTTATTATAATTATCGTCTCATCTAACGCACCTCATCTTACCTAGACCCCAGTTGTAGTCTAACGCGCTCACCTTTTGCAACTCTATGCGCCTCATCTAATCTAAAGAATTTCATTTAACCTACGGCACTTCTTGTCTACTGCGCCTCATCCAACTTGACGCAGGACAACTAGAGCAATCTGAGAGCGCATACCTCCGCTAAGCAAGGCAACGGTTACGGAAAATTAAAATTGGCGCTGAAACCATGATTTTCTTTGTATCAGCACCAAAATATGAACATTTGTGCTTCTCAAGAGTGTTAACAACTTCAGTATTTTTTGTCAAGATCCGTTCACAACTTTTTGAGTTATGCTGCTAACAAACATTTTAACATTAATAACAACTCCTATGAATTTCATAAAGATCCTTTCATTTTTTTAGTCATCGTGCTAACAAGTATAAAATTAAAAACAGTGATGAACAAACAAACGGATCACTAAAGAAATTTGCTCATTTACTCCTTGTGATACACCCAATAACTTATACACATTTAATAAAAATCCATCCATAACTTTTTGAGTTATAGCATTAGAAAAATGAAACAGACAAACAAACGGATAGACAGATCTTCACCAAAACTTAATAATCTGTTCCTCCTACTATACCTAACAATCCCTGTAAATTTTATCATAATCCGTCCACAACTTTTAGAGTTATCTTGATGACAGAGAGAATGATAGACAAAGAGACGGAGAGACAAAGAGACAAACCCGACGAAAACATAACCTCCTTGGTGGAGGTAATCAACTATATACATAGAGATTTAAAGATACTCAAACTAGAATGTTAAAATAAATAACTACAAACATCGACTAATAAATAAAACTTAACGTTTCGGGTTGAATGAATCCCATCATCAGAAAAAGAATCTACAACTTATCTATAAAATTTTTTATTTCGTACACACTTCGAGGAACAAAGGTGAAATCGGGAAGCAGTCTAAAAAGCGAATGAGCAAAACTACGTAGAGGGGCTGGATGTCAGCTCCTGTACAGTCGGCTGATGTGAGTCTAATAGTGAACTGTGTGAAGCGATGCAGCTGAAGTCACAATGTTAAGGCTGGGTCTGGTCCTATAGATGTCGAGGGTAACTATCTAATGTTGTCACCTCGATTGGATTAGAAGAGGCTATGAGGCAATATGGGTTTTGAAATGTCCAGTGCTACCGATGTACAAGGCATTGCGTCCCGTGCATTTAAAACGGTATATAAACCTGATAAAAGTGGTGTGGGAGGCTTGTCTTTAATAAATTTGATGTAGGATCCCATGATGAATGTGCTTTTTTTATATGAAAATTTGAAGTTTATATGTGGGTAGGCTTCAGAGAGGAACATTGTCAATGTGTTTACTGCACTGACAGATGCTTTGTTGTAGTATGACAGCAAGTGGAAGAAGTTTAATTTAGGGACGGAGGGTTTGCTAAAGCCGGGATCGAACAGTTTGTCGAGGAACAATTTTGCAGTAGTTGTCCAAAAAGTGGTGTGGATAACAGTTGTTTTTGAAGGATGTTCGGAGAAAGTCAACATCATTTGAGAAGGCAAGGTAGGAGGAGGAGGACAACTGGTATGCCCGAAATAGTAAAGTTTTTATTGCATTGATTTTAAAGTGATTGTAACAGTGACTGAAAAAACTTATCCCGACGCCTGAGAATGTGGGTGTTCTGCAAACCCTAGTGGTAAGCGTTGAGTCTTGGTTGGTTATTAAAACATATAGAAAAGCTAAAGAATTATCTGACTGCTTTTCGGCAGTAAAATTTATATGTTTAAATTTGGATGTTTACTATTTAAATATTGCAGAAATTAATCCGAATCAGTTTGGTTGTTAAATATGAGGAAGGTGTAATCTACATAGCAAATATAGTGGATCGGTTTGAAATAATTTGGGCAATCGTTAAGGCAAAGAGTTTCGTGATGACATAGCAAGATATTTGCTAGAGAGGTACTCGGTGGAGAGCCCATGGAAACTCCGTCTATTTGTTTGTACAGTGTATTGTTAAACACGATGAAGGAATTTTTAATGGTGAGGCTAAGGAAAGTTCTGAACGTAGGTTTGTCCATGTTGTGGAATAGCTCCGTGTGTTTCGGTGAAACTATTTTCGGTAAGTCCGGAACTAACAGACAGCGCGCGCCACCGGTATCGGCTGTAAAAAAAAGTACTAAACGCATGCGCAAGGATACAAGACGGCCAGAGATTTGGTCGCACCCACAGTGCGATATCAGTACGCCAAACACACCCATTTTCTTCAAACAAATAAATAAAACGTTCATGAGAATACAAAAAAATTATAACATGCATTGTTAGTTCTTTTACTAGTGAGCAATCGGATTTCTTAATTTCAAACGTAAGCTGTGCAGGCAAGCATGAGCAGCAGCAGCAGCACCAATCGTTCCAGCCAACTTAGCATTGCTTTCAGAATCAAAACAATTTAAACTTATTCGCACGTTTTCTCCGAAACTCATGATAGCAAACTGCTCAGCGTAAAAATACTGCCAAGCTTCCGAGCGGGGAAGGCACCAAAGAAATCTATCATTTAGGACTAGCAGCCATTGCTCCACATAAGCACGACAAATGCTAAACAACAAATAAGGCTCTTCCTATAGGCCAAGTTTGTAGCGTCTGAGAAAACTGCCAAGGAAGCTGTCACTTCCGTCCAATACTTAATGTAAACTTCCTTGACACACGCAGAAGATGACGTCAGCGCTCCCGAAAGCGTTCAATCGAGTCTCCCCATCATTGCTAAGAGCTACACACAATGCCTCTCTTGAGAATCACGTGATCGAATATTGAAAGCATTCTAAGCGCCCATTTTGCGACGCATCTTACGATTTACTTTGAGAGAGCAACGTTTATGTGTCACAACAATGTACTAAGATGCAATTGTCTTCTGAACATAGGCATCGAAACACAAGATCAAAAGATCAACATGTATTTACATCAACACACTGTGATAAACGTCAATGTGTATTTATATATTTAGTTCAACCTACATCAAGTGCCAATCTCCTTAGTCGGGATAAGACAGACAGAAATAATCAAAGGCGGATTTTGACATTTGTGCATCGAGAATTTTTTACACTACAGGAGCTACATACTATGCAGCTATCTACTTCAACAGGCAAAGGCAGGTAGAAGTAATCGGCACTAAATACATTAAATTTATCTAAATACTGGACAGATCGTGAAAATGTAATTTAATACTAAATATTACCTAATTTTATTCTTGAAAAGAACTTAGATAGTAAGTACACGAAACGCATTTAAATACATACATTAGCTAACTACATAGGTATGAAGTTTTATTTTTAGCGCAAAGATGCTCCAATGCAGCCCTATCTACTGTGCTTGTGGTGTGGCTATTGAAGTAGAAGCTGCAATTTACGGCGCGCATACATCCTGAAAAAGTCATAAGCTATACTCTTGCTCCTGTAAAGATACTAACCACAAAATAATTTCGATGCAAGAGCTTTCACGGTGACACCTGTTATTGTTTTAGCAGAAAATTAAACTAGACTTCATCAGCTTTCTGGCTGAATTAAAGACGTAAAAAATTCATTGCCCAGTAAATAAAATTTTGGAACATGCATGAATGAGGTATAATGGCATTAACCACGCAGTATTACAGCATGTATTTTCTTGTATTGCCACGAGCTCAGGGTAGCCCTCTGAGGGCTGCGAGCAGTCCTCCCGCTTCCTCAGTAGTCACAACATCGGGCAGTGGCCGCACCACAAAAGTTTTCGTCAGTATCAACTAATTTGTTACAAGCGCGTCATCTGATTACTATCAGCTCGGGGATTGGATTATGAGTTCGGATACGCTAAATACCGTGCACCTATCGCTTGCAATCATTGGAAAGTCAGGTATTATAGCCCTATTAATTCGTAAAGTTTTATCCGAAAACTTGCATGCAATCTACAATACTATTTGGCCGGTGCAGAGGCTTGTAAAGTAGCCCAGTCCGCTACTTGCTGCCCAATCTTGTTATTGTTGAGTATCCTCTAAGTAGGTGCACCGTAAGCGTTACCTTCTTTGGCCGCATGGAGCAAATAAGTTGGCGTTTCGATTGTTGCAGGTAATATACTTGTAACACTGTAGAAACAATTGTTATAGCAGAAAGTGTTTCCAACGCTCCATCGTAAAGAGTTTTTCGTTCAGTATTGGCATATCATCTGAGTTGATACTTCTCATGATTCTACAGTGTGGAGGACACGTTGCAATGTTAGCGGGGTGGACTATCTGAGGCTGGCAGACAGATTCAGTGTGACGGACAGTCCCAGTGTGTAACATTAACTACAGTACTAACCTTGAAGGCCTAGCTCGAGAGAACCAGTAGTGTGACTTTTGTGCTAAAAATCATAGATTATGATTGAGTGCCTAATGCCCCATCCACTTTTGCCTATTACTTACCCTAGATATGCAAATACAAGCTTTAAGAATCTATAAAGATATGACTTTTGTTTTGAACGTGTGAAATAGCATTTATAAAAATTATTATGCTAGTGTGTATGAAGACTGACATTGAAACCTGTGTAGGGATTTTCTATACTGTCGGCCCTACAGTGGGGCGTTAAAACTGCACTCCCTTCTCTAGCACGTATTGAAAAAGGTGACCAAAGCAGAGTAGACTACAAGCGGCAAACTTAGATCCCTTCTCGTTGGCCACCGGCCGTTTTTTGCGGGCGCATGCACCGCTTACAGACTGGGGTTATAGGAACGCTGATGTGAGGAAATGCACACGCAAGGCGGATGAGCTCTCCCCAGCGGCAAGGGGAGAGAAGATTAATTGGCTGGCATCATAGCCGTGTGCCCGGCATGCCACAGTCAGCTTCTCTTCCAACCCCTCGATGGCCCAATTGACATTATTCTATTTTACTTCGTCTCTTGTTTTACGTGTCAAACCCACGCAGAGAGCGGCAAGGCAACGGGAAGTTGGTGGAGGCTTCGCGGATCTACTTCGACTGTCGTCTTCCATTTTCAGGCGAACCTAAGGAGTGCAGCATGAGCCTTGCTAGGCCTGGTCGCGCTGCCAAGTGCACCGTTAGTTCTGCCACTGCTTACGTATATGGGGTTTGCACTTCTTTATAACTTTTGCTTTTATCTTCTTCTGTGTGGGAAGTTGAAAGCAACTCGGGACCGCCTAGAGCTCCAAGAGGTCTTCTGTATTGCAATATTAGAGGACTAATATTGACTGATGTACTACGTGCGAACTTTACGGAGCTGAGCCTGATGTCCCGGAGGCGCTCTCGTCGTTCGCGACGATTTGTGTGCGTGTTTGTGTACGCGGATCGTGTGCGTGAGGGCGGTGTATAAGTTGGTGCGCTGCGCTGCTCGCTGTATCACTGATTAAGTTTGGTTAGGTAAAGTTGGGTAAGGTTAGGTAAGGTTAGGTATGGTTAGGTAAGGTTAGGTATGGTTAGGTAAGGTTAGGTGAGGTTAGGTAAGGCTAGGTAATGTTAGGTAAGGTTAGATAAGGTTAGGTTAGAACGTTAGGTTAGGAGGTTAGGCTAGGTAGTGTTTATTTTAGTGGTGACGCGCGCAAGAAAGCTTACTTGAACACAAAATCGTTGTGAATGACGCGAGTGCGTCCCGGAGGCACTGGCGTCAAAGTCGCCTCGCTGTGTGCGTTCATCGCTATGCGTACGTTCAAGTAAGCTTTCTTGCCGCGACACAACCATCAGAAGCATTACAATAAGCCCTACCTATCCTAGCCTAACCTTCCCTAACCTAATCCAACCTTACCTAACCTAACCTAATTTGCGATACAGCGAATAGCACAGCTCACGAACTTGAATGCTGCGCGCATGCACACCGATACACGTACACAGAATAGTCGCACACGTACATAGCGCTTGGCGAGNCCGAGACGTCCGCGTCCTAGCAGGATACTAGCATCCTCTCCGCAGGCCACTTGGATCTAGAACCGGTTTCGTAGAATGGCCATTTTGCCCATTTATATCAGGAATGGCTTCTGGGCTTACATGCGCACAAAATATGAGAGTACATGTCTTGTGGCAATGGTTTTCAGGATTTGTGGCCGGCTGAACAACTTTTATTTGTTCTTATAGTATGGGAGTCGTGCTACTGATGACTCCATTTTTACTGTCTTCTGACTGCGATGGCATCGATTCAGAACGTGGACCCCAAAGTCTGTGTTCGGTTTTGCCGGAGATAGGAAAGCGCACCGCAGAGAATGGTTGAGTTCAGCATTACCAACTAATGTCCGCGGTGAATCTGTGGCTGAGTTTTGCACCTTGTCTAACTGTGCGCAGCTTCTGCAGAGATCCACTCGTATTGCTAGAGTTTATCTCGACCTTGTCATGACTGATGTTCCTGAATTAATCGCACCTTGCTTTGTCGTTGGAGCTTGACTATGTTGTGCCTGTGGCTGAGATCAGGAGGATGGTGCATGGCAAGGGTGGGGATAGTTAGGATGCTATTGCTGTGACCGATGAGAAGTTTTCATGGCGTTGCACTAAGTACGATTGCCTCATCTCAGAATTCAGTGATTTGACTCCCTCGGTTCTGGAAAAGTTTAACCCAAAGCGAACTATGCTTGTATGATCACGGGAAAAACCACGGTTTGATAATTATCATTGCTTGTTGGCTTGCGAGGCTAAGCCAGCAGCTTTACGCGCTTGGCGGGGCCAGTATGACCGTGCGTTGCGATTGATATACGTTTTGCTAAGAGTCGAGGCTAAGCGTGTACGCGAGACAGCCCAACATCACCAGAGGCAGCGCTCTATGGAGCCTTTTCTGAGGATAAATAATCCACACTTTTGTGATGCGAAGTGAAAAGTTCGATCTTCGGTGCTGAGCCTTCTCTGCCGCCCATAGCATGGGCCCTGTGGCGATACAGTTGCTGATCCTCTTTCTAAAACGCAGCTTCTTTCAGTTCGCTTCGATAGCAAGCAGAGCATGGATGTGCTGTCATCACCACTGGCATGCCAGCTTAGACCCGGCTGGACTTCGTAGGCATTGAGATCTAGCACTGTACAAGCGCTCTTGTAGGAATGTCATTGACACGGCGGACAAGACCCTTTCGTCATTTTCCTTTTAACTTTATAGAACACAGCTGACTCTTTCTTTGGCTCCTAAGATCAGTATGATTTTCAGCTATCTGATTCGATGGGAAGTTTTCCACGTTGTTGGCGTTGTGGAAATATTACACCTGTCCTTCCAGTCTCGCCAAATGTAGACAATTACTGACCTATTTCTTTCATGCCAATTTTGTTAAAAGTGTTTGAAAAACTGGTACCATGCAAATTGAGTCACTTTGCTAAAGCAACTGGGCTGCTAGCGCCGGGTCGATTTGCGTAGAGAAAGAACTTGGGTTGCTGTGATGCTCTAGTGTCTGTGTCATACCTCATGCAGTTGGCTTTGGATCGCCGTTGTGAGGCGCGCCTTGTTCAGTTGGACTTCAGTGAGGCGTCTGCTAAGGTTTATTGTAAAAACTGGAATCGTTTGATGTGGGTGGCAGAGAGTTGTCATTCAATCGGGATTTTACTCTTGAGCGCACTCAGCGCGTGCGAGTCGACAGTTGCTTAAGCACATCTGTCAGGGTGGTTTCGGGTGTTCCCCAGGGTGGCGTTTTGGATCCCTTGTTTATGATGTACACTAACGATAGGTTCTTCTCCTTGGAAGATACTGTGGATTATTATACCGATGACTCAACCTTGGCAGCGCTAATCCGGCTCCTGGCTTGTGTAAGGATCTTCCTCGGTCTTTAAATGGGGACTGGTCGTGAACTGAAGCATGGTGCTTCCCATGGAGACGAAATTGAACGCAGAAAAAACTAGAGTGCCTCGTGGCGTAAGACCATAACCCGCGGTTGGAGCAAATCCAATGCCGTCATTTTGATGGCCAGCCAACTATAAAGTTTTGGCATTTTTCACATCTGGATCAAGTCACCTGACTCCCTGCAAAAAAAAAATTAATAACATTGCTCAACTCCTTTTTCCTCTTTTGGGTGGACAGACACATAAATACACATACACAGATACTTAAATCTTTTTCAACGAAAACATTATATCACCGCTCTTCGCTTCGCTCACCGGTGATTACTAGGGCCATTGGAATTACTCCTCTGCTCTTGTTCCTAGGATCCTTGGGCGAACACGCGGGCTGCGTATGTAGCTCATCCTCTTAGTGTGGGTACGGTTAGGCGCCTAACTCGTCAGGTCAGTCTGTGTTACTGTAGTGTAATTCCGGATTTCTGAAGCAGAGAGATGAAAATCAGTACACTCTATAAAAGTGCTGTACGCCCTGCAATCGTTGCTCTTTGGTCCTGGACTCTCTCGTATAAATGTTGTGGCTGCACGTATAACTCCTGGCTGGGTGTACAAAGCGCAGTGTAACTTGCAGTGGCACACGGCATTTAGAAAGTGAGCAGGAGCAGTCCATGTCTTAGTTTGCTAGGTTCATACGTTTCTTATTTTTCATGATGTTTCTTGTTTTAGCGCTTAGGCCTAGATTATTTTCATGGTGTTTATGTAATACAAATAAAAAGTGGATTTATATAAGAAGTGAAGTTCTAATGAAAGTGATTAGGATATTATTCTTTATATACTAAGAAATGTTTCTCCATTTTGTTGTAAAGAGAAGTCCGCCAGAGCTGCATAGGCCGCTCCTATCGGTATCTGTTGTCCACACGAACTAACCACTGCCTTAATTCCTAAAGTTTATTACTGATTATTTCCGCGGGGTAGTACTAATTTTTACCGTGAAACGAATACTGTAAATTACTTCCTTACCTATTTTTCTTTGTTAAAGATTTGAATTTACACGAATTAAATTGCTGGCATTTCCTTGATTCTTCAAGCTCGTAGAATAGATACATTACAGTTACATAATCGGAACGGTACTGGTATGGAATTCGTTTCCTGGAACCGTGTTCGGTCATGGCGTTGTGTAAGCGTTCAATTCAGCTATAAATATTTTTTATGAATTCTTTTTTCTTAGCAGCGGCTTGGGCGTTTTGGGGTTGCCTTGTGCTTCAGTTGGACTCTCCTCGTCCTTTGATGCCCTGGAGCGAAGTTTTAATACTTCTGATTAAATTATAGAAGTTGAAACCAAGCGGAACTCCGTACGTGGAAATTCCACGGTTATCTATTGTTTCCTGTTTACCTAACGTACCTTGTCTAAGGTACGACTCTTGAGTAGCCTCATTCACCTTGAAGTCTGGTGGCCACGTACAACTTTCGTCGGCGTTATCAGCATCAAGCTAACTCGATTATTCCGGTTACCATGCCGCAGCCACGGCTTTATTTTACACATTACTAAGCAGACAGCTTAAAACAGCTACAATTTTTACACTACAGTAGCCGCCAGTGGTAAACCTTCGCCTATCTCTTCAAGTAGTGAGCGAGTTAGAATTCACACAGATTTTTAATGTATTTTTTTGCGCTTCGTGCAAAACGGCAAACTGTTAGTCACGGCAACGCAATCGGATTCGGCTGATGCGTGGCCTGCGCGTTATCAGGCCGCCCCAGTTGTCCGGCCACCGGACCTTCTTTGTTTGTATGAGCCGGCTGTGGGTTTGGGGCTTCGGGTATCCCCTGAGTTGGAGGAAATGCCACTCTGAAGGCGGATGAGACCTCTTTTGGTCCAACGGCATCTCTGAGAGAAGATGAACAGGCTGGTGCCATAGCTGGGTACTCAGTCTTTCACAGTCTGCTCCTCTCTCTCTTCCTTCAGGTAGTACCACCTGATGCTCTTTTCCTATCCTTTCTCTTCTTCTTCTTTTTGGGCAAAGCCTGTACTGGTAACGGCAGGGTCAGGGGCGCGTAGATAGCTGGCCGCTTTCGTAGCTATCGTTACTGTCAATTCTTCTTTTTTGCTTTATTATGCTTGAGTTTATCTTTTGTCTATGGGATTTT
>LQNS02278078.1:10352124-10366064 GCA_001587735.2 Parhyale hawaiensis | reverse complement strand
GACTGTAGTTGAAAATTGACAAAACATTTGCTTGATTGGAAATTTCATTTATACGTTTGGAACAGCCGGTATCATAGTTACACCTTCCTATGATAACCTCTCTAAATTTCACAGGATTTCAAGAACTAAATTTGATAACTTTGACGCTCCCACCTGATGAGCTGGAGAACAGCGAAACGCGCGTCGTGGGTATCAAAATTTTTTCAATTGCTTCTAATCGATCTACATATATATATATTTATATATATATATATAAACACACGACGGTCATTCTTAGTATTAGATTAGATTAGATGTTTCGTGTCACGCTCTTAGCGAAATAGATAAATACGCAAAAAATAGGCCAGGTTGGAGATTTTGGCGATCCTGTCCCCTTCTCCTGGAATTCAGTGGGCAATAAGTAGACCAGGTTGCTGATGATGACTGAATTGCGAAGACTTATCGTTATAAACGTTGAAAGCACTCCTTGCTCTTCAAGCTTCTTTTGCTGTTCTCGTGGAGTCTGATATTCATTACTTTTTCTCTACATTGAATTTCTATTATCTTTCTGTCCATGATGTACACATTCAGTAGATAATCAACAAAGTGCAAAAGAAGAAGCGATTATTTTCGGTGTAGCAGATGCAATTATGTATTCCAACATACTGTCTTTTTTCGACGAGGGACTCTTGGCTCGAAAATTTCTTTCTGCTGAAGTTATATCACTGTGTATTCTGAATACGCAGCGGACATTAAATTCAGTGATGTTTCAGCGCTTACGAAAATGTTAATTTTTTTGCATGTCATCTAAGAGAAGGAAGAAGTGTGCTGCAGAAGAATTGAAGTGTAATGCTCAGTTGAAAATGCTCATTTCTTATGATAATTTGAGTTGGCCGTCGTTGCGTTTTCCTTTACATGCATATTAGTAACGAAAGTATAATCAATGAAGAAATGTCATCACAAATTTCTTGCTGTCATTTTTAACGGCGAGGGCCCTCTAGTATAATATTATTTAAATGCTCTATGATGATCTTTTGATGAGTGATTGTGGGAAGATGTGGATAATATTTTATTTTTCAGTACCACAAGCCTGCTTTGTCATTGATATGCTCTGTTTTTTTCTGTGGCCTTGCATCGCGCTTGCTCTTCACTACGGATGATTAATGCATCGTGTTGCTCGTTGCCGTCATCACAGTCCGCCAATACCAGCTCGGGGAGGAGGCTTTGGAGGGGGGCTGGGTAAAGGGGGGAGAAAGTCGACGAGAGGAAGAGAAGTTAGGAAACGTGCAGCCCCAGTCGGTGCAACCAAAGACTACTCACCGAAAGGTCAGAGGGGTGACTAGGACATGAGAAGAGGTGACCAACAGTCTGTACACCCAGTCCACAAAGAAGACAGGAGGGATCATCAGTCCGTCCCACTCGGGACTTATAGTCTGTTAAGAGCGATCAGTAGTCAGTGCGAAGCTGAGATATGCAGCTGCCGCCGTTGCATCTGCAGAGGTGTGTAATGAACTCAGGGCAGCAGGATACCGCTGGAGACGTGGGTTGGGGGTGGGCTAGGAGGATCCCGTCTGTACGAAGGAGAGCAATGGCCGCTTCAAATTTTGATTGAAGAGTATGTCGTATGCGGCAGGGGCCTGAATGGGCCGTGATTGTTAATGAGCAGGGTTATGTGCCCACGATGCACCGAGAAGATACTCCTTTGACAGTAACCCAAACTGTCTCCAACTAGCAAAGTTCACTGCAGTTTTTGAGACATTAGGAGACCAGATCGGGGCTGCGTAAAGAATAACGCTTCTAATGATAGCCCGATATATCAGTAACAGGGTCCTTTCTGTTTCCCTCATCTTGCGCCCGCCAGCGCGGAGAGAATCCGTTGACGTGAACAGCACCTGTGGCGAACATAGATAGCTCCCGTGAGCGGCAAATTTAAGGTGTGGGTTAAACACCACGCGAAGGATTTTTCGGTTATGCTCCAGGCTGAGGTTCGACGTACTCATCCTAATTTTTTGGGCCAGCCTGGAATGATGATAGTCAGACGTAGAATAAGTTCTAGATTGCGAGTGAGTCAAGGCCCTCTCTCTCCGGCCCAGGCCTCGATGGCCGTAGCATGGTCCGATTGGCTCCTCGCTGCGTCCGTAACGTGAATAGCAGAGTATAGGACAGTGAAATCGCCTGCGTAGGAGAAAGTGACGACGCCAATCTAGGGAAGAATCACTGACGTAGAACTTAAAGAGGAGCGGCGTAATGACCGATCCCTGTGGAACGCCCGCATGCCTGGGGCGGAAAGGCGACATTTTACCCGCCCACAGACAGGAAGCATGGCACCCCCGTAGACAGGCACAGATCCATCTAATGAGCTAATTAGATAGGCCTGAGAGTGTGATGGTGGTGGTGGGAGACCGTATAAAAGGCCTTAGAAAAATATATTGTTAAAGCTACAGACCGAGTAGGGGGACTTTTACATATTGGTGAAACCCGCTTACTATGTGTTGGACTAAGAGTCGGAGGGCCGAGGTGGTCGACCGCATAGGGCGGAACCCGTTTTGGGAGTCGGACAGTTCCGAGGACTCTGCAAGGAGTGGAAGTAGCAAGCGCTCCAGGATCTTAACCGTCAGGAAGAGCAGGGATATCGGACGGTAAGATTTACTGTCAGAGAGTGGTTTGCCAGGCTTAGGAATGGAGATAATGCTGGCGGCCTTCCAGACGCTCGGCAGGTTGGCATGCGCCATGGAAAGGTTGAAAAGAGAGGTCAGGAATTAGAGACCCTGGGGGGGGGGCAAGGTGCTTGATATGTAGGGGAGTGAGTCCGTTGGGGTCCACGACCGAGGAGTTGCTCGAAGCATGGACGGTGGCTCTTACTTGCTGAGGGTAAAGAACTGTAGGTCGTGGTCCAGAGCCAGTTTATGAATTCTTCGCTTAAGCGCCCGGTCCCGTGGTGTATGTGGTGCTGGACCCACACCCATAAACTGCTTGCAGAAACCGATGACAGCTGAACGCAATTGAAAGAGATGGGCTGGTTGGGGGCGGCGGATTTGCGTTTACCCGACAAGATTCCATTGTCGGGAGAGGTGGGATCTATGATCGCACCGTTCGACTGTGTCGATCCATGCTTTCCTGGCACAGGCTGACAGGACATTCGTCTTACGGGTTTTGAGAACAGGAAGGTTGGGATAATTGGCGTCTCGAGTTCAAAGCTCATCCCGATTCTAAATCAGCACCATAACCCACACAAAAGCACTGAAACTCTTCATTCTGCATGCGTTCCGTGAGCCTAGGAGCACGTAAACACTTACATACGAGGGCCGTTGCAAAAGTAATTCCTCCTTTTTTCATTTCACCCGCCCGATGATGACTGAACTTATGCACTCATGCCCTGAATGTCACATCTCTTTGTTGCAGATATTGACGGTGTGACACGCTCAGGAAGCAAATCCTATCATGGACGTGCTTCAGAAGCAGAGATGCGTCATTAAGTTCCCCCAAGGAGAAAAATTTGAACCAGTCAACTTTCACCGGCGCCTTGTGAGCTTTTACGAAATCGACGCAGTTGATGTCAGTGTATGTAGGAGATGGGTTCGTCGATTTCAGAGTAGCGACAGATATGTGAGTGACAAAAATGCGCACCGGACGCCCATGCACAGTCGTCCGAAGCCCATGCAAAGTGAGGTGCACCGTCTTCTGGGAAAGGAAGGGCGTCATTCTCCTGGATTTTGTGGAACCAGTGGTGACTGTCAACTCTGATCGTTACGTTGAAACGCATTAGGTGGGCTGTATTTCCCCAACAACAACAACGCCGTAATAGCAGCCGTGAACAAAATGGACCGCTTAGGCAGGCGCTGACTTTCACGATCGAGGTATAAAGGATCACGTTCATCGCTGGTAAAAGCCCATTGAGAATGGTGGTGATTAGGCCTACATAGAAAAATAAATTATGGAACACAAAAGGTCGCTCGTTTCAATGGTGACGCTTCTACCTTCGTAGCTCCTCAACCTTTTGAGTTAAAAAATAGGAGATATTACTTTTGGAATGACCCTCGTATAACACGCAATATGTTGTCTTGCCATATATGACATAACACAATATCAATTCTGACGTACAAAAAAATTAATTCAAAACATTTACTAGAAAAATCCGAGATCCAATTTTGTTCGAAACGATATGGTCTAAGGCAGCAGATCAGATCCTAAAACTGGCCATAAGGGAAAAAATTAGAGCAAGTAAGGTTTTAGAGGCCATTCAGGGGTCCATGATCTGTAGGGCGAGGGAAACTGCTGGACCTCCGAGGCACACCAGAGACTGCGCCCTAAATCTGTTTCTTTTCTTTTACCGCCCATCTTCTGGCTAAGCCTTAGAGGGAATCGAGTAATGAGATGTTCAAAGCTGAATATTATTGCTCTCCTTACAGTGAGTTGTCAATTAAATATAACCGACATTCTCAGTGCCCCCTATAAAGATGTGAAGTTGCAAATACAATAAAAACAATCCCCAATTCGTGTGATGAGAAACAGCAATGCGCCACTGCACTCATAGCCAACTATGTGAACAGAATAAGTCTTCGAAACAAATAATAGTACAAACTCATCGCGCGGTTCGGACGGCAGGATCACGGAACAGTTTCCTACATAATCGGCTGCTATAATAATAACCAATGTGTGTGTGTATCTGCTAATATATCAAGTTTCTGTTGCATTTGACGAAAGCAGGTGAAATTTAACCCGACTGAAGATTGTGGGAACCCTGCCAAGTTCCGATGAGAAATGATTGGCAAAAATTATGTCATGTTGCAGACCAGTAGCTCACCAACTTTGAGTTGCTGAAGGTGTTTTTCAAAGTTAGTCTTCGTTTGAAATGCTCACAACACGAGCGCTAAATTTCATCTTAGAAGCTAAAAAAGCCTTCCAAGGAAAAAGAAAAACTAATTGAATCGGAAGAATCTTCCCGTCCAGCAGAAGTCGGGCATTTAATTTGAAAGCTTCGTTGATATCTATAGGAAAGAAACCGAAGCCTGTAAATTGCGAGGCAAATGAGGCCCGCGAATCCGCTGGATTTAAGCAATTAACTTTTCGTTTAATTTACGTTGAAGAAGCGATTTGTTCAAGTCTGGAATGTGAGCTTAGATGGAGCATCTGATTGGTTTCATCGAATAAAAAGTATGAAAAGCATTGAAACAGGCTACATTAACGCTCTTATTTTACAGAAATAGACGTAAACAGGCAAGGCAAAGAGAACTACAGTTTTCTGTATCAACACAGAAGAAATCATTGCTCTGGATACCACAGAAACCATCTTCAAGTACACTAGAATCTGCTTAATAAGTGCAGTTCGACGTCAACCCAAGCATACCTTATCCTAACAAAGTTAGGCCTACTTCTCGTTAGAGGTTGTGAAAAAGCATGTGGACATTTCTACATCTGCTGAAATGCCTATCTCATTCATCCATTAGATGGCACGCTGATAATATTGTACTATTCATTTAAAGCATTGTTGGATTCAATATGAAGAAGTGCAAGAAGTCAGGGACCGATGACATGATAATATCTGGAGCTCCTCGAGAGATATTGCCGAAACTAATGTAAGCTACTAAGTAAAAACTTGTAACTTGACAGGAACTATAGACTGACATCGGCACAAGTGGGACAAACGTTTGTAAAAGGACAATCAGGAAAGCAATGCATGGACAAAGTCTAAATTCTCATCGCCCCCGTAAGACTCTCCTAATGAAATATTACCAAAAACCATTATTAGGAATTGTATATCAGCATTAATCTTACAGTTTAGTTTTAAAACTTTCTCCACCTTCCTAAAATTCACGAGGCTATCATTTGTCAGCTTTCGTAAAACCAGTCAGGAATAAAATTTAGAAATTGCACATATCACTGTATAAAAATCTTTGACAATGTTTCGGCTATCGACAGCAGCCATGTTCAGGTATTAAAAAATCTTACCATCTGTAAACATAAGGACAAAAATTTTATTCTAGCGAAAGCCTGCCAGGTAAAATATGAAAAAATTGCTAATGCACAACGAGGTACTACTCACAAGCTAGTTTATCACAGTGGAAAAGACAGTATCACAATTTTGTACATGTAACAATCACAGGAATTGCAGCAGCAACAACAACGTACATTTAGCAAGGTTGCATGACAAATGACGGCTACCCGCTTCTTCACTGAGGAGCGCTGTAATGCCTCTTACATCGGATACACGACGAATGCTCTGTTAAAGCGGTGTAAGCAGCACAGGTATAATTCCAGCAGCATTAAAGCGCACAATACCTTCGAGCACCATATGAACGCTCCGCCAGCTGAAAGTTTGATCAATAACTTCTCTATCATTTTCAGCTATAGTAATGTCATCGATTTAAAAATAGCCGAAGCCATAAGTATCAAGCACAATAATCCATACATAAATGTTAAATATGATCAAGGCTACAAATTTCTGAAACTCTACTAAACTGGAAACTTCTAGAATGCCGCTATCAATATAAGCACTGCAGAAGCGGGTAGCCGTCATTTGTCATGCAACCTTGCTAAGTGTAGGTTGTTGTTGCTGCTGCAATGCTTGTGATTGTTACAAGTGCAAAATTGTGATACTATGTTTTCCACTGTGATAAAACTAGCTTGTGATTAGTACCTCGTTGTGCAATAGCAACTGTTTTCATATTTTACCTGGAAGACTTTCGCTAGAATTAAATTTTTGTCCTTCTGTCTACAGATGTTAAGATTTTTAATACCTGAAGATGGCTGCTGTCGATAGCCGAAACGTTGTCAAATATTTTAATACAGTGATATGTGCAATTTCTAAATTTTACTCTGATAGGTTTTACGAAAGCTGACAAGTGATGGCCTCGTGAATTTTAGGAAGGTGGGGAAAGTTTTAAAACTAAACTGAAAAACCATTATTGGAATTTGCTAAACGCACATAAATAAAAAGAACGGCTTCTTGAAACAAAAACGAATTTTTTGGCTGTAATGGAATGCATATGGCATTGAAACTAGCCATCGTTACAGTGAAACATGCCGAAGGAAACATTATTATTTATCCTATTTTTAATGAGACACGAACGCTAAAAGTCATTGATGGAAGATTGAATGAATGGAGTCAACCACTTAAAGATTTTGGAACGTAAGTTGCAGCGCAGCCAGTAGAGAAAGCGGGATTAGTTAAAGAAAGGTGGTTTCTACTGAACAATGGTCAGAAACATAAAGCTTAATTAAGCAGCTCAGAAAGAGTTTGTAGATAGGAGTATTAATGTTTTGAAATAGCCAAGTCAATCACCGGACCTGAATCCAATTGAAAATTTATGGCGATAACTGAAAAACAGATTCAACCAAGACGACTTTTAAACCTAGAAGAAAGAAAGATTTTCACCACAGAAGAATGGAACAAAATCTTACCATTTTGCATGAAGCTTATACAAGGTCATCCTATACACCGAAATCGGCCCATATCTATTGATATACACCTAAAATATATTATTTTTTACATTCCCACGCTAAACGAGGCTTACTGCTGATAGGGTTCGAGTTTTTTATTACAAAATAAAAAAAATCGATCATTTTTCCTTATTTTTTTTAACATTTTCCTAATGTGAAATTATACACCAATTCCTCAAAGTTCTTCTCCAGTGTGCTAGAGATAATACTAATCATCTGTACGACTGTCGCCCCAGAGGCATTTGGGGTGACAGTTGTACAGGTAAAGGTAAAGTCAACTTAGACCACATCCTCACCTGGAAAACCCACATGCACTGGTTTGTGCTGCAGGTATAGGCTCCCTGGCCCCAGATGAGTAAATGTAGTAGCAGTCGACCTCGTGTCACCAAGAACTATGGCGCCAATTTGACGAAAGGAACAAATGACCCGAGACCCCCCACCCCCTTATCTCTGTGGAAGGCAGTTCCACCGCGGCGCCGTGCCTGCACACACAACTGCCGAGTCAGCACACCAAGATCTGCCAAGAGCTCGCTAGCTGGCTGGGCATCGAACGTGCAAGCGATACAAGGTGTTAGAGTGATAACGGAAGCATGCTGCTACCGTGGGGTGACAATAATTATTGTACAGGTGGGACAGACTGGTGTGACAGTTGTTCTGAGTGTCTGATCTGCCTAATTACTAATTACCCAAACCTAAACTTGCCTTACCTAACCTAACTTAGGCTTACCTAATCTAGCTTAGCCTTACCTAACCTTGCATAGCATTATCTAACCTAAACTAGCATTACCTAACCTAGTTTAGCACTACCTTACCTAGCTTAGCCTTACCTAACTTAGCCTTAAATAACCTAAACTACCCTAACCTTAGTAACCTAACCTAGCCTTAAGTTACCAAGCCTAGCCTTAAGTAACCCAATCTAGCCTTGTCTAACTAACATTACTTTACCTAATCTAACTTAGCCTAACCTACCCAAACCTAACCTACCCTACCAGGACCTAACATAATTTTACCTAACCCAACATAACATAACATAACATTACCTAACCTAATCTAACCTAACCTCACCTAAACTTACCTACCTTAATCTAAGATATTTGGGTGCCAAATGTACGTACAAGTGGATACACTGGGGCGACAATAATTGTACAGGTGGGTCATGTTGGGGTGACAATTGTACAGATGAATTGTTGGGGTGACAATTGTACAGGTGAAATTTATTGGGGTGACAGTTGTACTGGAGATCCGATAACATTTATAAAACAAGTGTTTTCCTGCTTTCCTCGTGCTTAAAATTTTTAACACACAGTGATAGATGACAAACTAAGGCAATTGCAGAAATCAAGTAGCTACAAAATCTAGTGTAGTAAATGATGGAGTGATAATTAGCTATAAGCTATGCAATTCTTGAGAAAATAATGGTGAAACAACTTTAAGCTTAGAGATAACTAAGTAAAATATACATGCCTATAGGTACCTAAATGATTTTTCCGTTGTCAAGCCAAATTTTTCCAAGAATGGGGAACAAGTTCAAGTTGCTTGATTGGGTAAAAAATGCAAAAAAAGTAAAGTGAATGAAACAAATTCATAGCATCTCACTGTACAGCTGTGAAGATAACACAAATAATGACTAATGATAACAATTAAAACTTTTAGAAGTGTAGATCTAACTAGGTATTTTCTAAACTGAAGCTAATAGTAGCACAGTATGCAGATAGCAGAGGGGTCAGTATAAGGCGTCGTAGGCTCATTTGTTCATAGAATTGGCACAGAAATTGGCGCGCATTACATACTAGCTACAGAGTTGAGTAACTAGTAGCTATCTATTGAGTTACCTTATCTGATAAAGTAACCGAGCTTATAACCGAATTTTAAATCTTTTGATATGGTCTCTGTTGATAATATTTTGATTCTTTTTTTTTTTTCTAATGGCCGCGCATGTGACGCTTTTAACAACATGTATCATCACGTGCGAGAAACCGAATTCACGTCGTATCAAAACATAATTTGAGAAAAAAATAAGAAACTACAAATAAATGCTCAAAAATGCAGGTAGAATGCATTCTTTTTGAATGAAGTGAAACATAGAAGTGAATATGTTAACTTTGAAGGGTTTTTAAGCGATTATCTATAGTGCCTCAGTTAAATATATATATATATATATGTGTATTCGCTGCCAGCAACCATCGACGATTCAAATGGGTTTCCCGTTTCTATCGGCCTACTATATGTCCCTTGCTCTTTCCTCTGTGATGTAGTTCTGCTCGGAAACGGAGGCTTTAAATTTTCTGACTATAACATAACATCGACGATTCAAAGAGCTTTGGTTTATCACGCTCGCACAGTCTCTGCTAGTTTGGGTGCTCCCTCGAACTGAGCCCCGCTCGAAAGGTCCAGGTAGGGACCCTTACCAACATCAATCTGCCTGGTAATACTTCAATTAAAACCTTACCGTATCACTTTCAACCTATAGGTGTGAACACACATCTTAGATGCGTGAATCTGTTGGAGAGGGGATTATTATTTTTTTGGGTCATAGCTTATGCTCTGCCGTTGCTAAGCAGTTTCCCTTTTGCTTCCGAGTCGGTAGTTTCGGTGATTTTAGCCGATTTCGGAAGATTTCGGTGTTTAGGGTTACTCGATTTTGGTAGATTTCGGTCGATTTCTGTCGATTTCGGTGTTTAGGGTGAACCCAGAAATCGTTTAAAAGCAGTAACTCATGCAGAAGGTGGAGCAACAAAATATTAATTTTTTCATATGTCTGCATACTCTTCACTACCTATGTATTTCGTAATATACTATATGAATACTGAGTATATGAAGAATACAATGTTTCTGTTCACTGAATCTATTTGTTTGTGCTAATATATTTACTATGATCGCCGTGCTTGGACCTGGTCTCTTTCTATTCATGATCAGTGACATGGTGTACGGATCTTGAGTCCCTTCATAATTTGCTGACGATACACGAATACTAGCTGCTGTGCCATCTATGGAAGACGTGCTGTCTGTGCAGCGAGATTTGGAAAGCATCTGTCAATGGTCGGTAAAAAATAATATGACCTTTAATGAAACAAAATTCGAACTGCTGAGATACGGCAACCATCAAACTTTTTAAATCCACACTATATACTGCCAACGATGGACATGAAATTGAAAGAAAGACAGTTTTAAGAGACCCCGGAGTGAGAATGCAAGCCGATGCTACATTCGAAAAACATATTCCTAGAGTTATCGTTGTTGGGAAAATATGGACTGGATGGCTTTTACAAACTTTCTCGTCATGCGAAGTAGATGTAATGCTCACACAATGAAATGGAAACAATTAATTCGTCCGAGTACAGAATACTGTTCTTCCCTTTGGTAGTCGAGTACAAGAAAACAGCTAGAACAACTTGAAGCTATGAAAAGATAGTTCACGGTTTGAATTCGAGGCGTGCAGGAGTACGATTACCACAAACGACTTAGCTGTCTCCAATTGTATTCAATACAACGAAGATTCGAGCGATTTACAATCATATATGTTTGGAAAATTCCGGATCGTATCACTGAGAATGTGAATAAGCGGATTGTCGCTGACCAGCGGTCAGCGGTTACGTGCACTGTGGAAATAATTCGCTGCTGGCTATCTCTTTGGTCGCTTACTGTGGTCCCCCAGAATACACTAGGCAGCGTGACTCCAGAGACTCCACACACGTAGGGTAACGTGAGGAACGTCACCTGGACTTTTTCCAAAGGCCCACAAGGTACACAAGGTATAAGCTTAACTGGTAAGTATTTACCAAAACGCTAAGAAATAATTTTTTTCCTGTCCAAATACTCCAAGTAAGTACGATATATATGTTTATATCTTCATTGATAACAGTTTGTACCTATTTTTTTTCCCGGGAAAATGGCAACCCATGTTGAATTCAAGTATCAAATCTATCTTGCTTCCATGGTAACCAGTTTGCCTCAGCTGGCAATGCAAAATATATCAGAAGATACAATCTAATGGAGTTTACAGAACAGATATATATGTATCGGTAATGTTGAATTATTGCACATGTTGCTATGAGCGCCCGCTTCACCTGCTCCGACAGAAGAAACAGGGTATTGAGATCTTTATAATGATGATGATGTATTCGAGGCTTTGAGTATGGCATCCTCCCACGCGTACAAAATGAGCCCCCGCCTCTGATTGCCTGCAAGCGTCTCAACTTCAAGCCAAATGTCAAGGAGGACTATCACACTTGAGGTGTCCACGTATGGTACAGTAAAACCTATCGGAAAGACATCATGCACTTCTAGGTCGGCAAAAGTGAGTGCATTTATTATTTGAACCACCGCAAGAAAATATTGTGGTAAAACAAGACTGTTGCAATTACAAGTGTTTACGAGACGAATTTAACCCTATCTGCTACTAGACGGTACAAAATTGTACCGCCCAACCGTTTTTTGCTCACAGTTCTGCTCCCAGTGATATTCAGCGCCCAAAATTCCGTGACATTTCCTAATTAATCATGACTGTCAATCAAAATCTAATATACCCGCACACTACAGCCAAAAAAAAAATATATATATATATATAAATATTTCGGAAAATTAGATGATAAATTTCCGTATCGATTTTCGTCTTTTACAAAAACTTCCAAAATTATCACCAAAAGACAGCAACAAGGCTAGAAATGAAAAAAAAGAAGCGATTTGTACGTTCAGCTTGTGAAAGTATGAAAATTGCGGCAGATGTGCTGCCGGAATATTCACCCTGTACTGTCCAGAGGTATTTTTTTATATTCGAATTTAATTTACTTTAAATCTACTCTGAGCCATTAGTTTTTCAATTAAATAGGCCAAGTAACAGTCGAATAAATGCTTTTTGAGACTATAAAGAAAAACATCCGATATTGATAAAGTTGTAAGCATTTTTAGTAGGCGATACAAATTTGTACCGTCTTGACGCTCAAGCGGCTGAAAAAGATTGGTAACGGATAGGGTTAAGGGATGAAAATACATAAAATAAAACTGGTGAAAAGTGCATGCTATCTAACATCGTCCTAGTCAATCATAAAACTGGATTGTGTTAATAGAGAATACCTATGTTAAGTAGAAGTCAAAGAAACAACTTGACCTGCTTCGGGAAAATTATCGTATCGAGAAGGATGATTGTACATTGAGAAACCACAGCGAAGAATTACAGGAATAAACGAAGCCGGTTAAGTGAGAAATTTAGATATTAACAGATCCAGGGAAACCCAAGCTTCTATGCAAACGTCTGAGCCTTGACAGGGAGAGACATAAAAATTTACTTATGGTGTATCGCGTATTCAATCATAGGACATTCGATTCAGCAATTGAGGTTTTCTAAGCTGCTTAAGTATGTGTTTTCTTACTCTTTGCCTATTTGGGTGATGGTATATATCCTAGTAAATACGTTTGCAGCCCGTTGCGAGAGTGTATATAGTAGGTTTTTGTGTAGAAATATCGCCTTACCGAAATTAATAGATGTTCGCTTAATAAATTTAATCCGGTTTGATTAGGATTCTCTCGAGATTTGGTTCTTGTATGCAAACTTACAGTGAGTCTAGTTGATTGTCAAATAGAACCACGAGTAAAGTACTCATTATTTGGTTTGATATATCAGCGAAAAAATAACATAATGATGGAGCAACAAGACTCTGCAAGCAGGTGGTCAAAGTGCACTAAACCTATGTATGTTTGTTCATTTGTAAGTTTTTATATCCTTGACGATGTACCTGAGTAGAAAAGAACTATTACAAAACTAAAGTTATGCATCACTACCAAATGTGAGTGCTCTATGCAAGACAACGAGCAAGCATGTAAGGTATCAGCGTATTCAGCTTCCACGGTAATATCTGCTTGTTAACAAATATAAAATGGTGATGCTCAAAGCACACAAAATGAAAAATTATGCTTGTGCTCACAGTTCTAGGGTAGCCAAAGCCCACTGTATTTCACAAAAACGTAACATTAATATCACATTTTTAACTAATATTATTTTAGAATGGAACAAGGCTTCGAGTGTTAAGTGTGCTAAAATTGTAGTAGTCCCTCTTTCTCCCAACGTACTGAGTTTCAATGGCATATTGTCTAGATCAACTCCAAAAGCAAAACACCAATCTCCTGTTCATCTTTTACTGAAAAGTGAGTAATAAAAAATTTATAATATCTGCACAATGAAAACCCAGGACTACTCAGGGCTGCTACTTGTAGTGCGTTACCTTTGATTATGCAAATAGAATGTTTCTACTTAATTTTTCAAGATGGGTGTCTAACTTTGAAATATCAATCTATCTATCTATCTATCTATATTATACTAAAAGTCTGTGAACCGGTCTTGCTTGCTTTTTTATTTACTTGTGTCTTGCTTGTGATCTTGTTTGACACATCTTCTTCACTTTTAGATAGGAAGAAATTCGATGGACTAGGGTAGGGTCTCGGGCCTATCTGACATAGCTTTTTCGCTTTTGGACGGGAAAAAATTGAAGGGACTAGGGTACAGCCCCCAATACTTCCATGGACTA
>LQNS02278078.1:10280959-10303097 GCA_001587735.2 Parhyale hawaiensis | reverse complement strand
GAGTGGCATTTCCTCCAACTCAGGGGCTACCCGGAGCCCCAAACCCACAGCCGGCTCATACAAACAAAGAGGCGTCCGGTGGCCGGACAATGGGGGCGGCCTGATAACGCGCAGGCCTGATAACTTTCGCTGGGCGCGGCTTCTTCTGGAATGGAATGGTACGGTACAAAATACTGGTAGATGTTCACTCATACCGTTGTTGATTGTACCAGTCGTCGCATGACGGTAAACATTTTATCGAAACTATTAGTTGATCCACAGTTGTGTTTTCAAGGACAGCACGAATATTGAAGTAAAAACATAGGATTGAAGACTATCGTCTTGAGTGTTACGCGATATAAAATGTGCACTGTATTTCAAACTGTGATAGACTATGTCTTATTTTTTAGCTCTAGATATTCTTAATTATCATATATTAGATAAAAACTGCGAAATTAACAAGAACGTAGATCCAAAACTGTGCTACTTCCTTAGTTTCTATCGGGATAAAACTGACTGCCCACTGGTTTTAATCCAGAATATAACGGTAAATCTTGTCCCTTGTCATCGCATTACGAATGGTACTTTTATGGCGATGACACACGATAGTCAAAAGAACGAGTTTTGTCATTGTTTCGTCCGAAAGTTATGTTGAACTCTTCTAAACACAGCTTTGATATTGCTAACAAATGGTGTAAAAATGTTTACCGTCAGTTCAGCAGTTTACTCCGCAAGTGCCGTTTTTAGGTAACATTCGGACACATCATTTTATCTGGAGGGATGTCTGGAGTCGTTTACAAGTGTATGGAATTTACATGGGCACATCAACACACTCGGGCAAAATGATGACGATACTCGTTCTTTTGATTAGCGTGTGGTATCGGCATTATAAACTCGTAGCATGAAAGCTGGTACAATCGGAATGTGAACAGCTGCAGCCTTGATTATTTCCCTTGTAATAAATTGTAGCCTATAGTTCCTCATCACTAAAGTTTATATTTTATATGGAATCAATTATCCATTTTATTACATTAAAGCCCAAGGAACAGCAGATAGAGCTGAAACAAAACTAGTAACTTGAGTTTCGCAAACACCGATACCGATCAGCTCTTGCCTCAATGTTTATATAGCGCGCTCTACCTGCATTTGTAACGCACTTTCCTTATTGGCTGAGCGAGCTTCAAGGCAGTTTTCCAGCATGCACTCGTAAAAGCTTTAAAGTTCACGTAAAACTGCTGTGAACATCTCAGCGTACGAGTAACGCAGATAAACGTTAACGTAGTCGTTTACGATTAAAATTGAATCGTAACTTCACGAAAACTTGGCTAACTTTTAAACATCCCGGCCCAGGAGGCTCACGTGTGTGAGGTTACAGTTTGACTGTAAGGGATGTGCAGCGCTGCCACGCTCGTTCGTGACAGCAGGTGGCTGAGCTTCTGCACCGCACCCAATAAGGCTCGTGTTCGATTTTCGGATGCAGCACGAAAGATCTACAATGCATGGAGCACTTCGGCGACTCGGCGAGAGATTCTCAAGTTGACTCTCACCACTAACAGCTTTTGCTTTTCCTGCTCTTCCCGATGCCAGATCTCTAGAATTAGGGCAAAAAAAAAAAAAAAAAACTCTCTACGTGTATCCACTGGATGTAAGATAATAAATGATATATATTAAAATTCTGTTCATCCCTAAGTTCATTACTGATACAATCGTGACGTTTTCATCAGTATAGGCAAGGGAAAGTTATAGGGTACCCATGAGACCACCTGTGAAGGGATCAATAAGGGAAAAAGTCCAATTCAAAATTTAAGCTGCTACCTACAGTAACCTACTGCTCGCAGATTTCAAGCCTGCTGCAGACGCTAGCCTTCAGTCCTTCAATTAAGAGGCTCGACTTATGTCTTGCCTCGATATTGCGAGTCTAGATCCCGCACACGGTGGAGAGGAAGGCGTCTGCTGCACGTGAAGTTTTTTCACAAATATGCTGAAAATTTGATAAAGCGCATGGAGTGAAATACTATTTATTATTATCAATACAGAATAAAGATAATAGTGTATAAAGATTACTATTTATTGGCGAAATTAAGTTAGATAGAGAAAAGAAAATTCAGTCATAGAGAAACGAGAAACACCGGGTCTTTGACAGTTGCCACGTACCGCCACACAAGTGGGTAGACGGTACCTAACTCAAATTTTGAATACAGCAGTGAAAAACGTTGGAATACAGAGAAGAATACTGTTGCCAGCACAGTAATTATTCTCGGACATATTTTTAATCGAATGTGTGGGTGGAACTCTTAATAACAACAAAAATACATGAGATCTGATCAACTAGAAACCCAGTGCTTACAAGACAAAAAGATAAGTTTCATTTGTGTTCGGTGGCCGATGCCCCTCAAAGTCGCAGTCATGTGCCCCGAGTGTTCTTTCATATCGTTTAGTGTCAATGGTTTACAGGCGTATTTCACTATTACGCACAGGAGAATACGAGGTAGAACTTGGGTTAATAAATATTTCAAAGAGTAATACAATTTTCGTCAGTAAAACAATCTGCAACAAGAGCAGTTTGAGAGTGCATACCTCCGCCAAGTATGGCAACAGTAACGAAAAATTCAGATTGACTCTGAAACAACGATTTCTTTTGTATCAACTCCAAAATCTAACAATTTCTTCCTTTTAATAGTATTAATAGTTTCTGCAATTTTTTAAAGAACCTTTCATAACTGTTTAAGTTATGCTGCTAACAAGCATTGCGACGAACATAAGTCAAACATAAAACTCAGAGTCAGAATTATAGATAAGATGGTCATTTTACTGCAACAAATCATAAAAATACGAAGGAAAGCAAAATAGACGTCAAATTGTAAAATTGGTAACGTCAAATTATAAAATCGGTAAACGTTTCGGGTTTCGCCCATCATCCGTACCTCTGTAATGAAAATCGAAAAAATGATTTGTTAGAACGAATAGCTAAAACATGAAAAAGGATTTCCTAAAAAAATTTTTTTAAAACTCCTATAGACTTACCATAAAAAGAGGATGAGCACTATTTTGGTCATTTAAAATAGGTTTCTGTTTAAAAATATAGAGTGATTCTAGTAATCTTAAGTCTAAGCTATTGTGCAAAGAAAGCGTTTTGAAATTCTCTAGGCGCACACCGGAGCCACACGCCTCAGCATGCAGTCGTACAGAAGAAAATGGAGGCTGTGTAGGAATATTGCCTGTACGACAGCTTCTTCCGGCGTGCTCAGAAACTCTCTTGAAAAGCGAGATAGATCCCACGTATGGTGATGAACAAAGTTCACAACAGTATTGATAAATAAGAAAGCTCTGCACGCCATGCAGAAGACGGTCTTTGTACTGATCGAAAGAGTGACTTTACCCTACATTTATTCGACAGCACGATCTTAAAGTCTAAGTTAGGAAAGTATAACTTTAAAAGCTGGGTTAATTCGCACTGCAGTTTTCCGACTGGCTACCAAAAACGGTATGGCAAAGCAGCTACTGGTTCTGGATGCAACTTCAGCACTAGTTGGTTGGTAATAATTGGGAACGATTTCATGATATACAAATAGATCATATTTGATGGATAACCGTTCTGATGGAAGAAGTTAACAAGAAGTTGAAACTCAGAACCTTTCTCGTCGAGACTGATTTTTTTGGCACTTCTCAGTCATCCAGTTGTTCCGGATGCACTCAAGAAGATGCACCGTGTCAAAGAGAAGAAACCAAACTCTGTCTTTATCAAAATGATGCATGCTGTTGTAGCACAGCAATCACCAGGAAAATCAAAAAGCTCACAGCACAGCTGGTTTATGTTGTGGCTGTCTGTGACAGACCCAATGACATGACCGCCAGCCTTCTCAACAGCGGCTGCCGCCTCCTTCACTCGCTCATGCTGATACGTAGCCGCAAGCTTGTGGACGGGCGTCACAGAAATCATAATACTAGGTCCTCTGTGCAGCGACTTCATGACAGTACATAACATGGAAGTAGCCTTGCATTCTGTCTTATTGGCTGCCATGCCACTCAGAACCCCACCCGAAAATGCAACAGTGGGCCGAATCTGTACCTCATCGACCAAGAGAAAGACATTCTACTGCTGCTGTGTTTTCACTTTGGCAGACGTTGTCCTCAAAACCTTATCCCTGTCAACAGATGAAGTGATGTCGTACTGCAGTTTCCGTTTCCTAGGCAGCACCAAATACTCTCTGAGCTGTTCGAACCTGCATCTGGGATAGTATTGCAGTGCAAAATAATAATCATTCATAGAAAATTGTTTGCGAGACATGAGTTCCAACTGACGTGTCAAAAACTCCAGCTTCTTCTCCTTCTCGGGGTCAAAGCAGGCTGGCGTGTGGGCTTGAAGTAGACCAACAACGTTCTTAATCATTTTACCAAATGATGTGTCATAGCTGATTGCAAGGCGTACAATTGGCTGTACGACCTCAAGTCATTGTTGGGCTGAAGTATCTTGCCTAGTGGTTTTTCTCATGCCCTTCTTGAATGCCAGCGAATCAGCTGGCTACACAACGTAGGCTTGCTTTCGACAATATATCAGACACGCTGTACTCCCTGAAGTTTTCTGTCATGAACAGATACACTAACTTTCCTTCGGTTCTTGAGCAAATCAGATTATCATACTGCTTCTTCAGGCGCGTTCAGGCTTGAAATCATCAAATGAACTGATTACATCTTTCTCGAGGAAATATTTCCGTTGTTTGTCTTCGACTTTTGCGGGACGAGGCGCAGATTTTGAAGATGACAGACATGAAGTGGGTACATTGAACAAACTAGGAGGGATTGCAGGACACGTAGAACCACCAGCCAATTTGACCAATGATGGGTTATCACCCCAATGTCTCTCACAAATGAAAAATTTATCGGGATCAAGCACGAAAGTTTTACGTTTTGGTAAGACGGCAATCCACTTCTGTCTCTCACATCGGTCATTGGGCAGCCTAAACACTCTACACTGATTATTCTTGTTGTAATTTCCATTACTATTTACAATATCACACTTATTTGGCATTTTGAACATAATACACACTTCTAACTACATGAACCGAGGTAAACACGCACAGAAATGCAAGCAAGCGTGACAGAAGGAGCGATGCAACAACACACCAACACTGCTTTATGCATACTGGAGCGAGAGTGGACTCAGTGGAGACATGCACCTAATCACGCAGTGGCTATGCAGTGACCTTCGCTCAGTCAGCCATAAGTTTGAAAGCGCATGTCCTGCTTAATAATGGTCCTTGCTTTTAACATTACCAGCAATTCCTGGAGTTTCATAAAGATTCACGCAAAACTTTCTGAGTTATTGCGATAACAAACATAAAATCAAACACGGCAACAAACATACGAACAAACCTAAGTAACCGGAATCCGTTTTGAGCAATAGCTCAAAGAGGCCGGGGTGTTAATCCCGGTGTCTCTTTGGGAATGGGCCTCTTGGTTCGTCTACTGCCGCCTATCTAATCTAATCTAATCACAAAAATTTTATCATTTACTCTTTATGATATACCTAACAACTCATGTAAATTTCATAAAAATCCGTCGATACTTTTTGAGTCATGGCATTGAGAAAAATGAGACAGACAAACAAACAAACAGATGGACGGATCTTCACCAAAAGGTAATGATCTGTTCCTCTTAACGTGCGTAATAATTCCTGTAAATTTCATCAAAATTCGTCCGTAACTGTTTGAGTTATCTTGGTAATAGACAGACAAACAAACACAACGAAAACATAAACTCCTTGGCCGAGGCAAAAATAAATATATCTGTGTTGGGAAAGCAGTCGAAATTTGTCTTGAGATATTTTTAATTTTACTGATCTTGACTACATTGTGTATTTCTGGATGCATATTCCATAGCTTCAAGGAGAGGCTTCGCCAAGAGTGGTCGAGATTGATGTCTCCACAGCTTTACGATCGCGTCGTCACCGAGGTCTCCGAATTCATTCTTGTCATTAGTTAGTCTGAGCAAGGCATCGGGTCAAATGTTTTCATCTACCAGACCCCTATTAATCCCGATTTGGTTCAAGGAACGGAAGCCAGGTTCGGTCAACAGCGTCTTGATTGGGACTTGGTCACGTCTCCGATATAACAGTAGGAGTCGACTGGCGTCTTTCATTAAACTCTGGAGCTCATCCATCAGTCCACACCTTGGATCCATATCCGACAACCGAACACGGGTAAAGAGGAGGAGAATATCTCAATTCTGACACGAACCACCCGTGAATCAGAGGAGTCAGAAGAACTCTTGAGACACGGTGGAGAAGACGTTTGAAGACACCAACTCGACTGCTGAGGGCCGGAACCAGGTGATCTTTGACGTAGAATTTCCAACCCAAGTCAACCGATTCCCAGAGTCCAGGAACCGTTCCGTTTTTGAGGCATGAATGCTTATTCCACCAGTGGTAGCATACAATTCGCAGCCTCGGACTTGTTGGCTGCCAAACATCACGGAGGCAGTTTTAGTTGGATTTGCGACCAACCCGTTGGCAGAGAAGTCAAGAGCTCTCCGAGATTCGCTTTCAAGGATTTTCGTTTCCGATTCAATGTACCTGTGTTTGGTGGAAATGCAAGTGTCAACGGCGTAGATAATTGACTCTTTCTTTCACCAATTTGGGAAATCTGAGACGTAGATCAGTTAAAGAAGTGGGCTAAGCAAAGAGCCCTGTGGACTTCCAACGTTGACAAAAGTTCTTGATGAAAGTGTGCGACCAAAATTCACATATTGACTTCGATTTTTCAGGAACGAGCACATCCATTTCCGACTGATGTCAACAAATCCGTACATTTCTAGCTTTTGTAAAAGAATCTTCTGCCGTAAGAGGTCGAAAGCAGCAGACAGATAAAAAAGTTTGCTGTTGTAATAAGACCATTGTCTCGATTACAGCCATTCACCGTGAGCACTGACTATTGCCGCTGTTGTTGACCTAAGTGACCAGAATCCGTTTTGCTCGACAGGGAAAAATTTGCTCGCTTCAAAATATTCTTGGATTTGCGTATGAATAAGTTTTTCAAGAATCTTTGACATGAATAGCAAGACTGTGACGGGACGATAGTTGGCTTTGTCTTTTTTGTCACTTTTCTTATGAATTGGCGAGACTAGTCTCTCCTTCCAGCATTCTGAAATATACCAGAGGTGATTGAGCAATTCATGATGTGACTCAGAGGTTTGTCCAGTACTTCCACGACATTCTTGATGAGACTTGCACTGCTTCCGTCTAAAGTGCTGGCAATAATGATAGCACAATTCAGAATTTTTCGATAACTTACAAAATACTAGGCCATATCATGTGAAATTTTGACATAAAAACCGTATTTCAACTAGTTACCTATTTCTTATCGTAGTTTCCCTATAAACTATTTGATTAAACTTTTATGATGAAAGGTATAAATTTGTGTTGGAATTTGGGTCTAATTAAAGATAGCACAACTTGAGAAAAATTACAATTCCGTGTTACTACATCCAGATTAGCGAAGAAGAATATCAAAACAAACCGGCATCGCCATATTGGACAGTTGCTCCCAACCTTGTAACCTCTATATTTGAAAATTAGCCCATTTCTTAGCATGGGAAGACAGTGTGGGTTATCTGAAAAGGAAAAGGGTCGAATAAGCGCATTAAATGAAGAAGGATACACTATATCTGAGATTTCTATTAAGGTTAGCAAATCTAGAGAGGTGGTAACTAACTTTTTGAAGAACCCAGAAGAATACGGAAAAAAAGAAGTTTCCTGGCCGCATTTCAAAACTGAGCCCTACAGCCCGCCGCCGACTTCTCCGTGATTCGTCTCGGACAGGAGACGGGTCAAAAAGCCTGCAAACATCCCTGCAATTAAATGTTACACCGAGAAGAGTGCAACTGATCCTGGGTTCATCTAAGAACTTCAGTTATAAGAAGAGAAAACTGCACTAGCACTCACGAAAGCACCCAAAGCAAAACGCGAAGAATGGGTTCGAGTAAAAGTGCAATGGAACCATGAAAATTGGTCTAATGTTATTTTTTCCGATGACAAAAAGTTTAACCTAGACGAATCTGACGGTTCTCAATACTACTGGCATGATCTTAGAAAGGAGGACAAAATTTTCAGCAAACGACTTTTTGGTGGCGGATCCCTTATGATCTGGGGAGCATTCTCCATCAAGGGCAAGGCAAATATGGTGATGATGGAAGGTAGACAGAATGCTCAGAAGTACACAGAGGTCTGGGAAACTAGTCTTCTCCCATTTCAAACTGATAAACATCAGCAAGAAGCGGTGTTCCAGCAAGATAATGCCACCATTGACACAGCGAGGTTGACCACAAATTAGCTTAATGCCCGTAATATTGCCACCTTAGCTTGGCCTGCTAAGTCCCCCAATCTAAACCCAATTGAGAATCTTTGGGGGTATAATCTGACGGCATGTTTACGCCAATAGGATACAATTTCAGGATAAAGAAAGCTTGGGGCAGACCATAAATGAATGCTGGGAGGCTATCCCTGAAGAAATGCTCGCTAATTTAATTAATTCTATAAATAACCGATGTGTACAGGTGTTGCAATCAAAATGCAACGCTTCTATATATTAAGAATTATGTTTTTTTTTGCTTTCATCGTTTCGTAAAATACAATTTTTTACATATGTGCTACCTTTATTTCCACCCGATTTGCACCCACAAACTATTATTTTCGTTCTAAAATTTTGAAAAGACAACGAATATAATGATGATTATAAGAAATCGGCAACTATAGTTAAAGTAACATTATTCAGTTAAAATTTCAACTATATTGGTGCAGCACTTTTAAACTTATTACAATATTTTAAAATGTGCTATCATTATTGCCAACACTTTATTCTAATTGCACATTTTGTCTTCAGACTGATGATAGTTTTCTTGGCTTCACTTCCTGATGCGTTTTTATTTTGAATTTTGAAGTTTGTTGGTGGTAATTCAGAGAGATATCTTAGGGGAGACACAGTTTGTGTTTGATCTATAAAGTTCGAAAGTTTCTCTATTTTCTCTACAAAGTAGCCTCCAAATAGTTCTCTCACATGCTTCTAGTCAGTCACTTCTACTCCATTTTCATCAAGCGTTAATACATTGTTGGACTTTGGCGTACTACATATAGCGTGCACCGATTCCAGAGGCCATTGATACAAAATTCAGTTTCCATGATTTCTTTCGCCAGCTTCTTTCTTGCATCATGTTTACCTCCGCCAAGGAGGTTATGTTTTCGTCGTGTTTGTCTGACTGTCTGTCTGTCTGTCTATTTGTGTGTTTGTCTCTCTGTCTGTCACCAAGATAACTCAAAAACTTATGAACCAATTTGGATGAATTTCACAGGGATTGTTAGGTATGTTAGGAGGAACAGATGATTAAGTTTTGGTGAAGATATGTGCATCCGTTTGTTTGTTTGTCTGCCTTATTTTTCTTGATGCTATAACTCAAAAAGTTATGGATGGATTTTGGTGAAATTAACATGAGTTGTTAGGTAAATGACCGAATTTTGGGGATGATCCGTTTCTTCGTTCGTTTCGTTTGTCACTGTTTTTAATTTTATGCTTGTTAGCACAATAACTCAAAAAATAGGGAATGGATCTTTATGAAATATATAGAGATTGTTAATAATGTTAAAAGACATAAATGATCAAATTTTGGTGCAGATCGGTTGGTTCGTTTGTATGTTTGACTCATGTTTGTCATTACGTTTATTAACAGTATAATTCAAAAAGTTATGAACGGATCTTTAAGAAAATTGAACAAGCTGTTATTAATATAAAAAACACAAATGATTATATTTTGGAGTTTGTACAAAGAAAATTATGGTTTCAGAGCCAATTTGAATTTTTTGCTACCGTTGCCTCACTTGGCGGAGGTATGCGCTCTCAGAGTGCTCTAGTTTTTCATGTTCTTGTATCAATTTCTTGCTTTTCTAAGTTGTTTTTGTAGTTACATTTTTTCGTCCTCACTGGTGCATTTCAGCATTTTCTTGCAAAGCTCGTTTCCTTCTTTCATTTTCTGCTTGGTTTCACTACTCAGATCATGGCGACAATCCTTTGGAATCTTGATCGTAGTATCTGGTGCGCGATATTTTTGCCAGAAAATTTTGATCATCTGATGAGAAGCATGCCCCCTCATTCCAATTATTCCAAGAGTCAAAGATCATTTGTGAAGTCTGTTAAAGAAAAATTTCTATTATAGCATTTTTTGGGAATTGTCGAGTAAGTTTTTTTTTTTCTTAAGATCTGTTGACAAAAAAACTGGAAGATGATTTGAGTGTCCAGTTGCGAGTGTGCCAAATTCAAGGGGATTCGTTTCTCCTGGAACGGATATGTGGCCAAATCGGATGAAATCTGACTCCCGTCCCAATTCGGATGAAATTTGACTCCCGTCCGGACCATTATCAAAGAAAGTTAGTCCTATTTCCAGTGGCTCCAGGCCCATTTTTCAGAGGAGAACTTTTTAATAATTGAGCGAGTGATTTAAGTCTGTAGTTGTTTTCATTCCATTTTTGTTGATCTATGTTCAAGTAGCCCATGATATTTATTTGGTGGCCACTTTATCTTGTCAGGTCAATCTGATCAAGTAACAGCCGCAGAGGGTCGCTTTGGTTCTGCATAGATACTTCTTCCCGGAATGATGCCATTGTCTGTAGAAGCCACAGATTAAAAGTCTCTTTTGGCAGTGAAAAATGTCTTCTCTTGCTCTTCTGTAGAATTCTTCTCCGTAGATTTTTTCAATGTCGAAAAGTTATAAATCGACAATTCCACGGTCTCGTGTTCTAAAGTGTTCCACTAGTGGATCTGTGTTCCTTCCTGTTCGTATGCGGGATAGAGTGGGCAAATGACAAGTGCATAAGTCGTTACCCGTTTCTCCGATGTATTTAATTTTGTGGCAGTGTTTGCATATATATGTTGGAAAAATTATTAACTATATTTTCACGAACAAATACGACATTTTTAACCAGACACGCTTGGAGGAAGAGATTCGAACTGGAGACCTACAGCTCACCAGTGCCAGAGCCTGACTCGACTTTATATTAAGTTAAACATACAAGGGGACAAATAAACCTCAGTCTGAATAATGCCAGGTGTTGACGGGACAAAACTGCAGATATGTTCCAGCAGCCTAAAACAAAAATGTTATCTGAGCCACGGTTGAACGGTTATCTCCTTCAACAATAAATAAAATCATTGACACGAGCAAACAGTGCCGCCATTTAGCAGGTGTTAGGACTTCGATAATTTCGTTCACGTTCATACTACGCTTCTCTATTAACTTAACATGGTTTAGATTTTCTGTTAATTTTCAGACATTCAGTTTCAGAATGTAACTTCTATATTTTGAAAAAATGCAAATCCTCCTGCGCTGTGTTGAAACTTCATTTATATGTGCTTTCATTTTTCATGATAAGCATAAATAACCTGCAAGAAATATAGTTGTAAATATACACACACTCCTCTGAAAAAATTACACGTTTTTTATACAGTAAACTCCATTCATTGTTAAGTAGCTCTTTTTCGAAAAAGTAATACAGAAAGAAGTATTCTTTCCCTCTAAGCAACGAACATTTTAAGTTCCTTTTCAGAACGGATAAAGTACTGACACATTTAAATTTTCATCNAAAAATTACACATTTTTTATACAGTAAACTCCATTCATTGTTAAGTAGCTCTTTTTCGAAAAAGTAATACAGAAAGAAGTATTCTTTCCCTCTAAGCAACGAACATTTTAAGTTCCTTTTCAGAACGGATAAAGTACTGACACATTTCAATTTTCATCACGTCGAAATGCATTACTTTTGAATAAGGCTAAGCTACAACAGAACCTAGGCCCAATGCGGCTCATCTTCTTCAAGGACAACCTGGAATTAAATAAAGCGCTACAAGAAGTTATCGGGTCTTTGGGGTACAGCATCCGCCCAAGGCATACTGTGCGTGCAAGCACCCACGTAACTGCTGTAGTGTATAGCGTGGGATGACCTTGATAAAGGTATCACTATGCGTAATATAATGTATGATCCCAAACATTTCTTGAGTTATTGAAACTTTTAAAAATAAAAATGAATCTGAAAATCTCATGATAACTTAGTTCCAATAACTGTGATTGGAAATAGATATATACAAAGCTGTTTTTCTGTAATTTACACCTGGGGTTATTACATGAATGTAAACAACATTTTCAAATAAATTACGATAAAATGATCTAAAATTGGTGCACAAGGTTATTATTTTGCGTAAGTTTATAAAGAATTATCTTAATAAACGGTTAAATAAGATTCTGAGTTTCGTAACTAGCATTAAGTGTCCCGGTTTTATTACTTAGAAAAATTATATTCTCTTTGATTGTTTATATTATTCAGAGTATCCAATAGGTGCTTGGCTTAAATTTTTTAAATGACCAGTAGTAAGGTAACGGGCAGAAAATACTAGTGGAGTTACTACTAAAGTGCGTTGGGTTGAACGATGTGCTTCAGTATATTATCATGCATTTGAATTGGCGATGTGCGTTAGCTTAACGGAACGTTAGATATGACTGTGGTCAAAGTATAGCAACAGGTGTTAGTTTAAACGGGGTAGATTAGGTTAGAAGAGCTATGTTAAGTACAAGTAGGGTACGTTATAGAAGCGCAGCTTAGGTTTCCTTCATTTTGGAAAGTAAACCCATTTATTATCGTGAAATTTCCACCAGCATCGTTGAAGGTAATGGTAAAATCATCTTGACTGCACCCTCAGCTGGGAAACCCACACGCACTTGTTCGTGCTGCAAATAGGCCAACTGGCTCCAGAGGAATAGTACGGCTGCAGTCGACTACAGGTCGTCAAAACTATGGCATCATCGACGAAAGGTTCAACGATCTGCCCCCTCCCTCCCCATCACTTAGGAAGGTAAGTGCCCCCACGGCAGCTCTGAAAGCCTATCTGGTCAGAGTCAGTGCTTCCATGGTTTGGCATCGATCCTAGCATCAGTGAGGCCTGAATTTTGCTCGCAAAGCTGCAGATACGAACAATAATTTGCTAGTAATAATAATCTGTTTCATCACAGCTTATCAAGTATTAATGAGCGCATCTGCTTGCATACTGCACACTTTCATCGCACTTTAATAGTTGCATCGGCACCTAACTGCTCACATCCAACTACTCCTTAGTTGTTCCAGCGATACTGATCCATTTGAACCAACATGCATTATATAGCATATCTGTGTCGTCACACTAGGCATTCCTGGCGTCTGCCCCACGCTGCCAACACAAGCGAAGCCTTACCATCTCACTAGCGCTTGTTACAAGTTGATGCTGCACATAACAATGAACGATATTTATTAAGCTTTAGACTAATCAAGAACATTCAAAGTAAAGACCTGTTCAGCTCAAAAGCTACTTTACTACAAAGTATCTAGTCTTAAGCCCCGCCTTTCCTCAGAGTAATGTTCCTCGAAGCACATATACAATACGACTCTGTAAAATCTTCATAAAGTAGAATGGAAAGAAAATAGAGAAGCAACTACTTACTCGGGAGCCATCAGATCGCCAGGTTTTATGTCTCTGTCGACGATTCAAGAAGAGTCTGGTAATATGATTCTCCTGAGCCCAGGCAAACAAGGCCAAACGAAGGCGTCAACACACCGACGGTCGAGGCGACTGACTGTAAGGTGTCAGCTTCCTAGGGCACAAATGTAGCAGGTACACACCGAGTAAAGCTCGTGTGATCACTGAGTTAGTACTTTGTCCAGGTCACATAGGTAATTGCTATGTGGCAGGCATGCGAAAGCAGTGGAAACGGTAGAAAAGTAATAATTCAAGTGAAAGGCCGAACTGGGTCAGAGCACCACAGTGTAGGCGGGTCACTCCCTGCAACAACGAGAACTTCATGGCTCCTACTGCAGTGCTGCGTATGCCTCACTCAGCCTGCTTATGTCAGGCGCGGCCTGTTTGTGTTATACGCGGCCTGTTTGTGTTATACGCGCCTGCTTGTGTTATACGCGCCTCCTTGTGTTATTCGTAGGCTGCTTGTTATACCCTGTTTGTGTTATACGTGGCCTGCTTATGTTATACGCGTCTGCTTGTGTTATGCGCGTCTGTTTGTGTTATAAGCGTCTGCTTGTGTTATACGCGCCTGCTTGTGTTATACGCGCCTGCTTGTGTTAGACGCGCTTGCTTGTGGTATATGTGTTGTGCGCGTTTGGGGGATTTGCGCGATCGATCGATCGCGCTGCGCGTTTGGTGGATCGTTCAAATTTCTAAATGAAAAAAAAAAAACAGTCCTTGCCTCCCCTAACCTACCCGACATTAAACCCGAATATAGTCCAACTTACCCGAAATTACGGCCTAATACCTACAACATCCACGAAATGCTTAGCGCGATCGATCGATCGCGCAAATCTACCAAACGCGCACGATATGTGCATTTACTTGTGTTATACGCGCCTGCATGTGTTATAAGCGCCTGCTTGTGTCACAAGCAGCCTGTTTCTGTAACCCACAGCCAGTTTGTGTAACTCACAGTATGTTTGTGTGACTCACGGCCTGTTTGTGTGACTCACAGTCTGTTAGTGTGACTCGCAGGCTGTTTGTGTGACTCACAGTCTGTTTGTGTGACTCACGGCCTGTTTGGGTGACTGACGGCCTGTTTGTGTGACTCACGGCATTTTTGTGCGACTCATGGCCTGTTTGTGTGACTTGCAGTCTGTTTGTGTAACTCACGGCCTGTTTGTGTGACTCACGGCCTGTTTGTGTGACTCACGGCCTGTTTGTGTGACTCACGGCCTTTTTGTGCGACTCACAGCCTTTTTGTGCGACTCACGGCCTGTTTTGGTGATTTGCAGTTTGTTTGTGTGACTCACGGCCTGTTTGTGTGACTCACGGCCTTTTTGTGCGACTCACGGCCTTTTTGTGCGACTCACGGCCTGTTTTGGTGACTTGCAGTTTGTTTGTGTGACTCACGGCCTGTTTGTGTGACTCACGGCCTTTTTGTGCGACTCACGGCCTTTTTGTGCGACTCATGGCCTGTTTTGGTGACTTGCAGTTTGTTTGTGTGACTCACGGCCTTTTTGTGCGACTCACGGCTTTTTTGTGCGACTCATGGCCTGTTTTGGTGACTTGCAGTTTGTTTGTGTGACTCACGGCCTGTTTGGGGGACTCACGGCCTGTTTGTGTAACTCACGGCCTTTTTGTGCGACTCACGGCCTTTTTGTATTACTCACGGCCTGTTTTGGTGATTTGCAGTTTGTTTGTGTGACTCACGGCCTGTTTGTGTGACTCACGGCCTGTTTGGGTGACTTGCAGTTTGTTTGTGTGACTCACGGCCTGTTTGTATGACTCACGGCCTGTTTGGGTGACTTGCAGTTTGTTTGTGTGACTCACGGCCTGTTTGTGTGACTCACGGCCTGTTTGTGTGACTCACGGCCTGTTTGTGTGACTCACGGCCTGTTTTGTGACTCACGGCCTGTTTGTGTGACTCACGGCCTGTTTGGGTGACTTGCAGTTTCTTTGTGTGACTCACGGCCTGTTTGTGTGACTCACGGCCTGTTTGTGTGATTTTCACGGACTGTTTATGTGACTCCCGGCCTATATCTGTGACTCACGGCCTATTTGTGTGACTCACAGTTTGTTTGCAAGATTCATAGCCTGTTTGTGAGACTTGCAGTTTGTTTGTGTGACTCACGGAATATTTGTGTGACTCACAGTCTGTTTAGTGACTCACGGCCTGTTTGTGTGACTCACGGCCTGCTTGTGTGACTCAAGGCCTACTTGTAGCATATACAGTCTACTTTTAAGACTTACAGTCTGCTGGTGGCAATCACAGTCTGCTTGTACCACTCAAAATCTGCTTTTACCTAATCACAGTCTGCTTATACCATTCACATTCTTCCTAAACCATTCATACTCAGCGTGCACCGCTCACAATCTACTTGTACACTGTAGCTACAACTCACGTTCTGCTCGCACCGCCCTCAATCTGTCAGTACTTCGAGCCAAACCTACATACATACAGTAAGTCATGCATAGTAGGTATGAGTGACTCACAACCTGGTGGGTTACTTTGAATCTGTTGGTACCACTCGAAATGTGCTTGTGCCACTCACTAGCTACTTGCACCACACACAATTTGCTAAGATATTAGCAATTTTCTATTCATCGTAGAAAACTATATCCTTCCACTGATATTTTGGGCTAAACCCAATATTATTATTACCGCCTAGAGGGTTATATTTTCGTCGGGTTTGTCTGTCTCTTTGTCCACGTGTCTCTTTGTCTGTCACCAAGATAACTCAAAACGTTATGGGCGGATTTTAATTTTTGGTGAAGACCCGTCCACCCGTTTGTTTGTTTGTCTGCCTCATTTTTCTCAATGCCATAACTCAAAAAGGTATGGACGGATTTTTATGAAATTTACATGAGTTGTTAGGTATATCATGAAGAGTAAATGACCAAATTTTTGTAATGATCTGTTAGTTAGTTTATCACAGTTTTAAATTTTATGCTTGTTAGCACAATATTACTAAAAAAATTTGAACAGATCTTTATGAAATTTATAGGAGTTGTTAGTAATGTTAGAGGACATAAATGATTAAATTTTGATGGTAATCGGTTGGTCAGTTTGTAAGTTTGACTTATGTTCGTAAGAATGTTTTTTGGCAGCATAATCCAAAAAATATGAACGGACCTGCAAAAAAATTACGAAGCTGTTAACACTGTTGAATGGCACAAATGATTAAATTTTGGTGTAGATGCAAAGAAAATCATGGTCTCAGAACCCATTTTAATTCTTCATTACCTTTGCCTTGCTTGGCGCAGGTATGTACTCTCAGAGTGCTCTAGTATCATTATTATTAGCTATTAAAATACTCCAGGCTGGCGACGTGAGAATGGAGGAAACTCAGTAAGGTTATCAACCCCTACGTAATCAGCCCAGCAAAAGAAGAAAAAATAAAAATAACAGAATCACTCGGCTTACAAGATTATTCCAAATATCAACAAATGATGGAACAAACGAACAAGAATAATGGCTTGTGCAGCATCGTACCGGTTCCAAGACAAACTCCTGAAGAGCAGCAGTACGCCGGGTAGCACTATCGTCGTTCACGACGATTTTGCGTTCAAGTAAGTTTTCCTGCGCGCGTCACAACTAAAATAAACACTACCCAATATTACCAGGACATTAGCCACAGGAAACAACACACCATCCAATTTTAGTGCAGGAAAAGCAGGCCTCACTGTACGTGACCTAGACAGGAGCATAGTCTAAGTTTTACCTGCAATTAATCCCTTCCACCACCTAGAAAACCAGGACTCTATGAGCCCCAAATCACGCTGAATGGATTTTAAAGCCTCTAACCTACTACTAGGATACTCGCAAGCAGCCAGCATAGTAACATCACCAGTGTAACCAACAAGGAAATTATGAACAAGATCAAACAAGTCTGCTGTGTATACGATGAACATTATAGAGCCCAGAACAATACCTTGTGGGACACCAGATACCACGTCCAAACAGACGCTACTCTTGCCATCAACAACTACACATTGATGTCTACCAGACAAGAACTGACTAACAACCGTGAAAATTGAACAAACAACGCCCATCGACCTAGGCTTATGAAGCAACCCTAGATGATTTACACAATCAAAAGCAGCCCTGAAGTCGAGCTGGACTAACCTAGCTTCATGACTCCTATCAAGTGCCAACTGCAACTCATAAGAAATGTGGAGCAGAGCATCACAACTTCCCAGGTTTTTTTCGAAACCATGCTGTGTTGGCGATAGGACACCCTGCTCCTCAAGAAAGCGACCCAATTAACCTTTCATAAACCTTAGACAAAACAGGAGGGATTGAGATGGGACGATAATCGGAAGTCCAAGATGAGACACAGCCCTTCGGAACAGGAGTTACATGAGCAGCACTCAGCATTCCGGGAATGAGCCCAGCCGCAACATTTGACAGAACACAAACACTAGCGGGCCGCAAGTACGCCAGCCATCCTCCGGAAAAAGAGCGGAAACATACCCGAGGGATCAGTGCCACCATAGGGGTCCAGGTCAAGAAGAAGTCTGTGCACTTCAGAAGATCTAGAGGCAAAAATTGAGAACTTAGTTCGGCTCAGGGTCGTACGCGTACCCGGTCCCGGCTTCGCTTCTGATCGAAGTAGCGCAACAACAGCTGAGCTTTGGCAGCAGGATCCACAACAAGCTCACCAGCACCAATAAGAGGGGCGGGGGGGGGGGGTAGAAGAGCTAGCACACAATGCTACACATGCTACACTCTTCATTGTAGATTATCACTTATGTGCGCTAACAAACGAAACCGATAACGCTCATAACGCTCTGGACCAGATTATGCTCCCTCTCAGCTTCCATACGTAGCTCCAGGTCGACGATGCAGTTCTCTGAAACGCTGAAAGACACCAGCAGACCGGCTAATGTGCCACGGGAATATGCCTCCTGCTTCAACTGATGCGTCCTCTGACAAGCAACATCAAACCAAGGTTCATCGCTGGTTCTGACCGTAATGCATCGGGAAGGCACATACACGTAGGTACGTATTACGCCAAAGAAAAGCCGATTCAAAATAGACCCAGGATCAGAAGACTCTCTGACAACACTCCAAGGCAGCACAAGAATGGCGCAGGAAACGACGTCCCAATGCACTTTGGACTTCAAAAAATTCGTCATGCTTGATAGCGACTCTGGGGACCCGCTGATGAACTCGCAGCGCCGCAGAGAAGGCACAATGGCCCTAGGAACCAACGGGAGACAACACTGTAAGTCCAACCAAATCAAGAACATCATTCAACAGGAGGCCAAGAACACCACTCATCAAATGGCTGGGACCCTCAATCGACTGCTCACAACCATAGGCAGTCACAAAATCGGTCCTTCCGGAGCCCAATAGTCGAACATGATTTTATTACGGAGTGACTATTGAAATCAGTTATACAAACAAGTCTGCGCTTAATCCAGCGTTCGTCGTCATTATTGGCTGCGTGAGAATCGAGTTATCCACAAATCCATTAGCATAATTCCGAAAGCTTACAAGTGCAGGTAGATAATCTGTTTCGACGCGCTCGCGATATGACTTCACTTTGTTTTCTCACCCTATGGCAAGCATTAACCAGATTATCTTGGCTGCAGCCCACTAGCATAGCTGTTCAGCGTGTCCCTGTGACTAACATATTCACCCATTTCAATTCAGTGCCGGAATTATTGCGAATAGAGTGATTCTCGTTCACAGTCATTGAAAAGTGCAAGGATGATTTTAAAGCACCAATAAAACTTATAGAAATATTTTACGACGACGCATCTCTCCTTCTCACCAAAACGTTGTTTGCAATAAACTGTGACAGGGACAGCTTTACGGAAGCTTTTCTCAATGACAAGATAATATCTATAACACCGATAAAATTTCTAAATTTTTGTTCTCAGATTCATGGCGAATTTATGGAAAGCGAAAAATAGAATTAGTACCTTTATGTAGGACCATCACACATCTTGTTACATGAAGGGTGGATGCAAACGTATAGGTAAATACAAGCATTAGCTGCAGTCAACATCTACAGGCGTAGTAGAAAGAATAATATCCAAAATACAGCTTATGAAATTAAACATTTCTTGCAGTATAGCACACAGTTGCTCACGTAGACAGTTTGCTGAAGCCGTGTTTCTGCCTAACGAAAGAATGGAAATAGACTAGAGTTATCAAATGCACTACTCACCTTAGCCCGACGCTCAGCAGCTATGTAACTCCTGCTGTAAGGACTCACGTAGGAGAAGCGACGGCGTGGCAACTCAGGCGTTAGTGGGAACGATACAGGGCGAGATGTGCCTCTGGGTCGAGGCCCGTACTGGGGAGTGTATGGTAGGGACAGAAACGCTTGTGGAGACTGGGGCGAGTGCGGCGATATGGGAGACACTGAGGAGCGAGGCGAAGGCGAGAGAAGGCCGTTCATACCTCGACTGCTGATGAAACTGGCCGACCTGAAAGAAACAAATATAATACAGAAATGCAATTTGTAGCTCGTAATGTTGTTAGATCAGTCACAACAGGCTATCAAGAATAAAAAAAAATAATGAAAATATGAGCAACACCTACAGGAAGTGGGACTTGTCCCTCTAGAGCGAAAATACGGCTCAGGAGGAAACTAACAGAAACTTACAAGTGTTAAGGGGAATATATATGGAATGAAAGGATATTGATATAATAATTATCAGAATAATTGAATAAATAAATGTATAGTTTCTTATCTGTAAATGAATTATTAGTTGTGAACGCTCCAGTTGAATGGGAACAATCCAGTAGATTGTTCTCGTTCCAAATTTTTTTTGTTCGCATATTAGCAGAAGACAATGGTAAATATAAACAATACAATGAAATATCACATGACAAGATTGTGACTATGAACTAATGAAAATGCATATAACAAGCTAAACAAGTCTCCAAGGGGCAAGCTATTCCCCAACCTACCTAACTAAAAGATTTAGTGATTGTGTCTCATACTGCAGCTGGATCAGTAAAACACACGTAAAGATCTCACAATATATTGGAAAAAGCACATGGAAATATAATACAAAGAGGAAACCGCATGAAAGCAAAAATAAAATAAGCTATATTGAAATTTGAAGCACTGTATTAAAAGTATGAACACCAACAGGGAGCACAAATTGAGCAGTCGAAATATTGAGTCAGGTGGCAAAAACGGTGCTCTCAGACAACGAAGATGCAAACAGCATGTAAACAAACATTTTATCATATCAATGCTGTGATCACGAAAACGCCGGGAAAAGACCACACTGGCATTTTTTTAGAGATTTTTTGACCTCTGGTTTATATTCTACACCGTAAAAAAAGTTAGTTGACTCACCGTAGATCAGTGCTTAGTAAAGCAAGTATATAAAAAATTGTTTCCCCGAATGAAATATAAATGCATTGTAATATTAATCTAGGTTGGATCATCATTGTCTGAATGTTAAACTAATGCATTTCTGGGATGTTTCAATTTTTTTACAGCGCGATAAGAAATACATGGACGTGCTACAAGCTTAAATTTTTAATGTACGTGGATTTAAATTTCTTTTATCTTAAGATTTTTACCGCAAGAGTAAACCTTTTCCGTCGGTTTGTCTGCCAAATTCCACTCCTATCAATACATTAACACATTATATTAGTAGGCTAATAGCACTTACTCTAACTCACATCGTGACACTTTCACTCCACTAAGAAAAACACACTGAATACTAACACTCCCTTTGAGAGATATGAAAAACTTGCTTGAGGATGAGATCAGCTCTGACAGGGAAAATCTTCTATTCTACCCTTCAGACGGATTACTGAAGCGATGGCGCTGCATTGTAGATATTTCCGGACTTGCTCGGCGACGGATGTTCACTACCAGCGTACGGTAATACTCAGCTAGTATATACATATGGACTCGGAGGGGCTGTCAAGACTTCATACGCTTCACGCACTATATGATTATTTAGGTCCGTGCGACTTCAAAGGGAACACTCGGCAATAGTTTAACAGATAAGACACAGAGATATAACTCGATAACTCGAGTACGATGCTCTTGCTGCATCTAAGAGAAACATTATAACTCGGCAACGACTGCCAACTTCGTCACGCATGTCACGTAGAGTACACTTTGCAGTTCGTATTGGACATATTAATTCTATGAAGATACACTGCACTGCTGCAATTGTTTGTGTGACACGTCATCATACCGCAGGCCACATAAGTAACGCAGCACTGGAACGCATATCGGCATTTACTTCAGCTTGGGACCTTAGTGCTTGAAGCGCTGTCGAATTGGGATTGGATTCTGTGTTGAGACTATAGGACATTACAATTATTATTAAAACTTCACGCTTGAGCTCCCACGGACAGGTAATACAACCCAAATGAAGTATTTGCAACACCGGGAAGCCTAAAACGCTGCTAAAGGAAATCCAGCAAAAAACCATTAACAGAAGACTTAAAGGCCTGCAGGCCAACGCGACCAAAAGCCGATGCTGGCAACAAATTCCAAACTTTAGCCGACCAGGGCACGCAGCACCGACAGAACTGATTAGTTCGACATATGACAGCCTCCAAAGTGAAAGAGTGCGCTCCGCACGCAGCACGAGTCTCTCTCCCAAAAACCTTGAGGGCAGGGAGAGAAGAATACAAC
>LQNS02278078.1:10206135-10216363 GCA_001587735.2 Parhyale hawaiensis | reverse complement strand
CAACTAATTACATCAAAATCCTATAACAAGCATACCGGTTTCAGGAAATTTTCCAAACACTCAAAATAAAGTTAGTAAACCGTGAATGTTTTCACGGGTCCAGCTAGTTACATATGAATATGAGATGGCAATACTAAAACATTAAATTTACTTAGATAAACTTATTTGTATTTTTAGCTCTTTCAATCTATATATACGAGAAACGTCTATGACTCTTCAATTTTCAGGATAGAAAAGCTCTGAGTTATTTTTGCTTTTGCAGCGACTTTTCGTATCTTGAGTAACTCTGTCAAATCTTTGACATCACGAACCTACAATATATGAGCATCTTAAGATAACATACACGTGAGATTTGAATTAATTCTAGCTGTTTTACATTCAACTGATACTCTATCTGTTTCATAGACCATAAAAGTGAGCAGTTTTCATCACGGAACGGCAATGCTGAAGCACCCACTACCACCACCACCACCGTTTACGATGCATTACGAACATAACCTTACAACATTTTAGACTGGAATCAGAGAGAGAGAAAAAAAAAAAAAATTGGAAAAAAGAGCAGCGAAATGCTTTACCAAAATTAAATATATTTTTTTCTGCTAAATAAATTTAAAATGGGGTCATTTTTTATATCCAAGGGCAAACCTCCTCAAGCTGTTCAAAGCTATGTGGTTTAACTATATCGTTTCGCACTCTGTAGGTTCACCTACATCGGTTCGACTGATCGTGCTACGATGACCAGAGTTTTTGAACACAACGAAAGGAGCGCTTGTGCGACCGTGCTGACTGGTGCTCCTCACTGCCGCGTGACAGCACACCGAAGAGCGCGGCATCCGAAAAGCTCTCGCCAATTTTACCATTTTATGTTTGCAACCTCCTCTGTCAGCCTCTGGATTTTAGAATCCCTCTGTGTTTTTAAATCTAAACATTGATCATTAAAACGGAAAGCGCACATCCTGTGAATATTTATAACCGTTAATTTGTTATTTCTATGCACATTAATTCTTTATGTTATTTTTCATGTAAGCTTTAGTCCCGATGATAAAGTTTACAAGTGGGACCTGTAGAAATTCTACGGTCGATAAATGTCTTTAGTTTCTAAAATATACAAGACCTGCGCTAAGCTATTACGTGTTACTCGAGCTTGACCTAATGCAGCTCTTCTGACTTAACTCTCCGTATCTTAATTAACAGCCGTCACTCAACCCTGGCGAATTCTGTCTATTATTATTAAAACTTCACGCTCGGGCCACCACGGACAGGTAGTACAACCCAAATGAAGCACTTTGCAACACCAGAAGCTCGGAACGCCGCAATAGGAAATCCAACAAAAAACAATAACAGCTGACTCTCAAACGCTTAAGGACAACACGACCGAAAGCCGAGGCCAGCAATAAGTTCCAAACCTTAACAGACCAGGGCACAAAACACCGACTGAACTGACGAGTTCTACATCTAACACTCTTCAAGATGAAAAGTGCGTGCCAACCGCAGCACGTGTAATCCTAAAGACCTTGGGCCGGATACTCAAACACCTTGTAAAGTTACGGTAACCAAAAATGTACAGTTCCTCGAAGAAGTACCGACATCACTCCTCGGATTTTGTCACTTTCTGAAACTGATCTTCACAAAGTTAGGATCAAAGTGGTCTGAACCTTCAGCCAATGCATACCTGAGTAATAGACAAGACTGAAATGCTTAATCGACTAGTAAAAATATAAAACTTAGCCTTTGCATGGTTGCATTCGTGCCCGCACCTGTACAGTTACGATGTTTGTAACTGTACAAGGCGTTTGAGCATCCGGCCCCTTGAGGGCAGGGACAGAAGAATACAACCAATGTCTCTCATTGTTGCACACTTTATAAGCTACAGTGCGTTACCTTTGATTATACGAATACAATTTTTTTGCTTAGTTTTCAAGGTAAGTGTCAAACATTTAGAATGTTAATAGTAAGTTAGGGCACAGGTACGTTGTAACAATAAAAACAATTATAGAAAAATAAATCAGAACCATTCCTCACGTTTTGACAACATTTGCTTATCACACGGGGTTCTGCAGTTACGCCAGATTATGCAACATCAGTCTCTAGTCAACATGGGCAAGAGAAGCGGTCAAACCGGTGATGAAAAGATGAAGTGACCTCGTTATTGGCTTCTGGTAAGACAACACTCGAAGTTTCCAAGAAATTACAGAGTGATCACCGAACAATTAAGGCTTATGCAATTGAAGGTAAAGTCAACCGGAACACTCCGGATAGAGCCTCTACGAGGCAACTGATTGCTCGGGATATGCGACATTTGAGAGTTTCTATCGCTAAAAAAATCTTTCTACAAGTAAGACGATATTTGAAGACATTGGAGCCCCAGTACTAATCAGAAAGACAAGATGTGAGGTTCTGCAGAAGTTAGGGAAAGTTGAAAAGACAATAAAACGACCACTTCTAATAAAAACTCATAAAGAAAGTAGGGTCAAATGGGCTGAAGAGAACATGAAAACTGATTTCTCCAGTGTCATATTTACTGACGAATGCAGAGCCACTCTTGGTGATCCAGATGGATGGGAGTCTGGATGGGTATTTCATGACCGACCTCAACAGACACGGCTTGAGCGTCACGAGGTGGTGAAGGCGTAATGTTTTGCGCCGGGATAGTAGGTGACACGCTTATTGGTCCATCTGAAGTGGCAGAAGGAGTTAAACTGGATGCAGAAAGGTACTGCCAGTTTCTTGAAGCCAACTTGATTCCATGGCTTGATGAGCACACTATCGCACGCAGATCCAAATTGGTGCGGCGTTTGACAGGGTTAACCACAGGGGTCTATTGTACAAGTTGGAGTCGTGTGGTGTGGGTGGTGGGGTTCTTTCAATCATTCGTGATTTTGTTTCTGAGCGAACGCAGAGTGTGTGTGTTGACGACATTTTGAGTGTCTCCGTCGCAGTGCAGTCTGTCGTCCCTCAGGGTAGCGTACTCGGCCCGCTGTTGTTCGTTCTATATATTAGTTACATGCTCTCCTCGCTGGAGAACACGATGATCAACTATGCTGACGATTCCACCTTGATGGCAGTGATACCTGCCCCCAGCATGCGTAACGTTGTCGCCGAGTCTCTTAATAGGGACCTGTCGCACATTAGTGCATGGTGCTCGGCCTGGAGTATGAAGCTGAATGCCAGTAAGACCAAGTCTATGATTGTCAGTCGGACTCGGACACCTTTACCGCAGTATCCACATCTGAAGATAGACGACACTTTGCTTCAGGAGTCTAGCTCCTCGGATATTCTCGGTGTTGTCTTCTATAAGAAGCTTACCTTTGAACCGCATATTAGGCGACTGGTGTCATGTGCTTCCAGTAAGATTGGGCTCTGCGTAAGGTGAATTCTGTGTTTGGTGACAGGCAGGTTAACCGCAGATGCTTTTATGCTTTTTGCAGCCTGTGTTGGAGCATTGCTCAGCAGTCTGGGCTTCAGCTGCTGACAGTCACTTGCGTCTACTGGACCGACTTGGTAGTTCAGCCAGCAGGCTCTGTGCCGAAAATGATCTGGTGAACCTGTCTCATAGGAGAGAGGTTACTGGACTCTGTACGTTTTATAAGGTTTACAACTATGAAAGACATTGGTTGTATTCATATGTCCCAGCCCTCAAGGTCTCAAGGAGGATTGCACGTGCTGCGGTTGACGCGCACTCTTTCACTTTAGAGACTGTTAGATGCAGAACTCGTCGGTTCAGTCGGTGTTTTATGCCCTGGTCTGTTGGGGTTTGGAATTCGTTGCCAGCGTCGGCTTTCGGTCGTGTTGGCTTGCAGGCATGTAAGTCAGCAGTTAATGGTTTTTTGTTGGATTCTCTTTAGCAGCGTTTCGGGCTTTCCGGTGTTGCAAACTGCTTCATTTGGGTTGTACTACTTGTCCGTGGCGGCCCGGGCGTGAAGTTTTAATAATAATAATAATATTTCAGCACGATAACGCTCCCTCACGCCGAGTACGGTACGCTGCTAACTGGCTTACGGATGGAGGATTTAAATCAAAAAGGATTATGACCGGAAAGCGAATAGCCCCGATTTAAATCCCATTGAGAACTTCTGGGCAATGATCAAAAGGAAGGTCTATGAAGCTGGTCGCGTGAGCCTGTGGAATGCAGTGAAAACAGCTGCATATTCTATTCCACCATCTGAAATATCAAACCCGACAAAGTCTGTTGAAAATCGCCTTAAAAAATCATGAAAAATGGAGGTGCCATGTTCAAAATCAACTTGTTTTGTTTACCACTACTGAACACTTATTTCAGCGTTTATTGAATTGTTTTGGTTATAATTTCTTGGTTTTGGATGAGTAATATAAACTAGCTGGACCCATGAAAATATTCACGGTTTACCAACTTTATTTTGAGTGCTTGGAAAATTTCCTTTTACCGGTATGCTTGTTGGATTTTAATGTAATTAGTTGCACATCTAATTTAATCGTGTTTATTATTGCAAATCGGTAGTTGCCCTCCTGAGGGTAGTTAACTTCCCAAGGGTTGTTGTCCTCTTAGGGGTCATTGTTTTCCCAGAAGGTAGTTATCCTTCCAATTTCAGGGGAAGTTTACCTCCTATTGGGACAGTTGGCCTCCAATTTAGGTAGCTGTCCTCTGTGGGACCCGTGGATATGCTACGGTTGGTAAATGTTTTCACTTACCATAGTTTAACTGAGGTAGTGCCTCTAACTTAATTCAACCCGTCTGAGGTGACGTCCTTCGCTTACTCCTGTCTTTCCTTACGCAGTCCGTCTACCTTACATCTCGCCTAACCTTTCGTAACATAAATTAATCACAAATTTATTCCGCCAGCAAAGAATTCGCACTTGTGTCTTGATAAAGATAGATACTTCTAGAATGGAGGACCGAAACTGCATATGAAAACCACCCACAATGAGACCATCACCCGGAAAGTACTTGTCGACAACACAAATGTACTAAAGAAATTCCTTGACCCTGTTCGGCTTGCCATTGGTGAAGCTATTTACATCATGGAGAACACGCCAACAATAAACCAACAGAGTGAAACATAAATACATGACGGTGCTCCTTGTATTGTTCTCCAATGTATTTGAACACCTTTTCTAAGCTCTCTTTCCCACAGCTTACAGGTCATTTAGCCCTTTTTAATCTTATGCATTTCAATTTTTTGGAAGCGTATTCGATTTTTCTCACTATTTTGGGACCCGTGGGTACTGATCAACAGCCCATCATAATTCTGCTGTGTTTGATGCGATTGTGGACCCGCGCGTGAAAAATTCACCCAATCTATAATATTAATAGCGTTGTTCCTTTGTTCCTTCCTTCCTTCGTGTGTTGCGCTCTTCAATAAATCTATCTTCTTTTAACCTCGCTTATCAAAATTTCGAGTCGTCTAGCTACTGCTCCACCGTCGTCTTTCGAATTCACTTTAGGAATAGGGAAATAATAGACTTACGATGTCTAGCCATTTTGGATATTTTCCGATCCTGTTCCCATCTGATGGAATTCAGTAGGCAATTGCAGAAGAAGACTAAATTTAAAATATGATATTAATCGTTATTGAAAATGAATGCAGTTCTTGCTCTTCAAGCCTCTCTTGTCGTTCCCGTGGAGTCTGACAGTCATTACTTTTCTCCGCTTCGAAATTATAATTTCTGTTGGTTTACGATGTATACATTTAGGAGAAAATCAGTGCACCGTTGAGGAACCGATGGTTTCCGGTGCAATAGACGTAGTAATTCTATCTTCAAACTTCTTGGGTGCGAAAATTTTGCTCTGCTGAAACTATCTCACTCTGTATTCTGGACACGCAGCGGAAATGAAATTCAGTTATGTTTCAGCGCTTACTAATTCAGTTAATTTCTTTTGTGCATGCCATCTAAGGGGGAAAGGAGTGTGCTGCAGACGAATTGGAGTGTACTGCTCAGAAGCAGCTCGTATGTCTTACGATAATTTGAGTTGGCCGCCGTAGCGCTTTCCTCTATATGTATTTTAGTAAGGAAAGTACCATCAACGAAGAAGTGTGAAGTAGAAGCAAATCAAAGAAGAGAAGATTCCACACCGGCCTATATTAGCAAGTACATTGATAATTATCGGGTGAATTTTTTCACGCCCGGGTCCACAATCGCATCAAACAAAGCAAAATAATGATGGGCTGTTGATCAGTGCCCACGGGTCCCAAAATAGTGAGAAAAATCGAATACGCCTACGAAAAATTGAAATGCGTATGATTAAAATGGGCTAAATTACCTGTAAGCTGTGGGAAAGAGAGCTTAGAAAAGGTGTTCAAATACATTGGAGAACAATACAGGGAGCACTGTCATGTTTCTATCTTTATCAAAACACAAGTGCAAATTCTTTGCTTTTGGAATAAATTCGTGATTAATTTTAGAGGTCTAACAAATATGCTACGAAAGGTTAGGCGCGATGTAAGGTAGACGGACTGCGTATGGAAAGATAGGAGTATGCGACGGACGTCACCTCAGACGGGTTGGATTAAGTTACAGGCACTACCTCAGGTTAAACTATGGTAAGTGAAAACATTTACCAACCGTAGAATATCCACGGGTCCCATAGAGGACAGCTACCTAAATTGGAGAACAACTGTCTCAATAGGAGGTAAACTACTACTTAAATTGGAAGGACAAACTACCTTCTGGGAAAACAATGGCCCCTAGGAGGACAACAACCCCTGGGAAGTTAACTTCCCCCAGGCGGGCAACTACCGATATGTAAAAATAAACAGGATTAAATTAGATGTGCAACTAATTACATTAAAATCCAACAACAAGCATACCGGTAAAAAGAAATTTTCCAAACACTCAAAATAAAGTTGGTAAACCGTGAATATTTTCACGGTCCAGCTAGTAATCATCAATGTACTTGCTAATATAGGCCGGTGTGGAATCTTCTCTTCTTTGATATGCTTCTTCTTCTTCTTCACACTTCTTCATTGATTGTACTTTCCTTACTAACATACATATAGAGGAAAACTCTACGGCGGCCAACTCAAATGATCGTAAGACATACGAGCTGCTTCTGAGCAGTACACTCCAATTCGTCTGCAGCACACTCTTTCCCCCCTTAGATGGCATGCCACAGACTAAAGAACACAGACTGGCAATTCTTCGGTATTTTTGCAAAGAAATAGCGGCTCAATCATGACGTCACATTCCTCGTTTTACTGTTTAGTAGTATTCAACCATATGTCCTATGCTCAACATAGACGAATCGAGGTCGACGTGCTTTAAAGTAGTTGCAAAGAACCGATGTTTTGAGACTTCGATCTGCCGAAAATTTATTTTAATCAGACTTGCTAGTAAATAATTATTTTCTCGTTTTGCCCAGTCCAAATATTATTCTCGTTAGACAAAATCGTTCAAGGCACAACGCTGATGGCTTAACTATGACGTAACAACAGCTCCAGGATGAGCTGAACTGCGCTTAGAAACTGCCCGTCTGTGTTTTCATTAGTCTGTGTGGCATGCACAAAATAATTTAACCGAATTAGTAAGCGCTGAAACATCATTGAATTTCATTTCCGCTGCGTATCCAGAATACACAGTGAGATAGTTTCAGCAGAGCAAAATTTTCGCACCCAAGAAATTTGACGATGGAATTACTACGTCTATTACACCGGAAACCATCGGTTCCTCAACGGTGCACTGATTTTCTAATTAATGTATACATCTTAAACCAACAGAAAATTTAATTTTGATGCAGAGAAAAGTAATAACTGTCAGACTCCACTGGAACGGCAAGAGAGGCTCTAAGAGCAAGAGCTGCATTCATTTTCAATAACGATTAATATCATATTTCAAATTTAGCCTTCTTCTGCAATTGCCTACCGAATTCCATTAGATGGGAACAGGATCGCCAAAATATCCAACGTGGCTAGACATGCATTCAGATAATAAAGGGATAAGGATTTCACTTAAGCTTACTGCTGCCACCTCGTCATCGATCTACTGAGCTTTAAAACTATTCGCTCCAATTTTTTTCTATCTATTATTGAACACACGAAGGAACACACGAAGGAAGGAACGAACGAACGAACGAACGAAGGAACAACGCTATTAATATTATAGATTTTCCTGTTCACTTGTATTTATTTCCTTTTTATTATGTTTTTATTAACTTGTTGCATATTCTGAGGTAACAGTTAAAAACTCGTAAAAAAGCAAATTGCTTGATTAAACTTAGCAAATGGTGAAATATTTATGTTACAAGTGATGTTTATATATGCAACACAGCCATACATTTAGTTAATATTGATGTTTCAAAGTTCGACATTTATCTTGAAACATAAATTTAAAAAATTGTATTTACATAATCTGTAGAACGCCTCGAGGCGTAAAAACATCAGCCGGAGTGGAAACAAATTTCATCGCCCTCATTTTTGATGGTCTGCTAATCCTAGTTTCTTTGTGTGGATCACATCCAGGACAGCCCGCCAGACTCCCTCCAGAAAATCAAGAACATAGCTCAACTCCTTCCATCTTTTTTTTTGGGGGGGGGGAGAGCAAATTTCATAGCCGTCATTTTTGTGGCCAGCTAATCCTACTTTTTTTGCATGTGTCACATCGAGGACAGCCTACCAGACTTCCTGCAAGCAAATCATAAATGTAGCTCGACCCCTTCTAGCTTTTTTTGGGTGGAGAGCAAATTTCATCGCCGTCATTTTTTATGGCCAGCTAATCCTAGTTTTTGGCATGGGTCACATCGAGGGCAACCCACCAGACGCCCTGTAAAAAAATTATGAACATTGCTCAACTCCTTCCACCACTTATTGTGTGGACAGACAGACAAACAAACAAATATATATGCAAACACAAATCTTCAACGAGAATATTATCACCGCTTCGCTTGCGGGCGATAAACACACAGAGTCCGGTCACTCCTCTCCTATGGGGCAGATTCACCAGATCATTTTCAGCGCACAGCCAGCTGGCTGAATTACCAAGTCGGTCCAGCAGACGCAAGTGACTGTCAGCAGCTGAGGCCCAGACCGGTGAGCAATACTCTAACACAGGCAGTAAAAAACATAAAAGCATCTGCGGACAACCTCACTGTCGCCAAACACAGAATTACCTTATGCAGGAGCCCAATCTTATTACTGGACACCAGTCGCCCAATATGCGGCTCAAAAGTAAGCTTATCATCAAAGACAACACAGAAAATCTTCAAGGATCTGGACTCTAGCTTCAATTGTCGATGCTGCGGTAAAAGTGTCCGAGACCGACTGACAATCATAGATTTGGTCTTACTGGCATTAAGCTTCATATTCCAGGCCAACGATCAAACACTTATACGCAACAGGTCCCTATTCAGAGACAGGGCGTCAGCATTACGCATGCTGGACGCAGGTGTCACTGCTATCAAAGGGAATCGTCGGCAAAGTTGATCGTCGTGTGTTCTAGCGAAGAGAGCATGTCACTAGCATACAGAACGAAGAGCAATGTCCGTGTACCCTAACGCATATCTAACCTCGCGGAAATCATCTGAATGCTTCTCATCAGATCAAACGTACTCGTTTTAACCAAACACTTCTCGTCTAACCTCTCGCACATTCCCTAACTAAACTATTAACAGTCGCTCCACGCCTGCTTGCTATTTTGGTTGGTCCTTCCGTCACGCTGTTAAGGATCCAGATAGGAAAAAATGCATCCCCTGAAAAGCAAGTTGAGACACCATAAAATTTCAGCGTTGGAGTTACGGTAACAAATATAGCTTCTGAAACATAACTTCAAAAGTGGAAATGCTGCATTTTCTGAATATCGCTTGCGTAGAACAGAGGGTGGTAGATGAAAGGCGAAATATTCGATAGAATTTTACATCCTACTGGGCATCAACTATATCGCGTACTTTTTAGCTAAATTTCTTCGTAGCAGTGTGAGAGGCTCAGTCTTGGATGGCGTTTTCGTTTCTTTTGAACATAATGCATTTAACTTATGCTTTCTTTTGCTGAACCTTACGTAGCAATTGCAACTTTACACTGAACTGACGCCAAATTATATTCAGTTTACATCAAGGAGCTTCAATGGGAGGAGTACGCGCAAGCCTTCCCTGGGCGAGTAAACACATGGCTTTGTCACGTGACTGAAGCCGGCGTTTGGAGATCTTAAACTGGCTGAAGTGGCAGTGGTCAGCACATATAGTTAAGGAAGATACAGACAGGCAATTCCTCAATATTTTGGCAAAGACAATCGTGTCTGATGATTTATATCCCAGCGCTCACCC
>LQNS02278078.1:10159975-10172469 GCA_001587735.2 Parhyale hawaiensis | reverse complement strand
TCGGTGCTGGAGTGCTCCACGCAGTGTAAATCCGTAGCGTGCCGTCCGGGGAATCGAACCCGGGCCCCCGTTGATGCGATGCCGAACCGTTGTCACTTCACCACCGAGAGGGTGGTGTAAAAGTAAAGAACTTACTTCTCCGTCTCCACTACAAAGGCAATCTAACAGAGGAAGACACAACAGACACAGTACGTTGATAGAAACGGGGAATTGATGCGCAAGTGGGTTTCCACACAGGATCAACGAGCATAGGAACAGCAAGTCGGGACGGGGGAGAAGGGAAGGGCAGAGTAAGACATCGTCAGTACGAATGCAGGTATTCCTTCACGACCGCGACACATTTATCCGCATGATTTCCTTATCACGGATTTATTTTGTGACCTTTTTTTCTCCACAGCCATGTGTCTTCAGAACGACACTGCAGAAAAAGATCTTATGCCGTCGTTTTGGAAAGCTGTCGGCACAGCATAACAGCAGTTCACCACAAATTTGCAACGTTTCGCCCTTATTAAGAACTGGATCAAAAGAAATGCATCGCAAAACATTGTGAAAGAAGAAAATAGTTTTACTAGTTGATGGTGAGATGAGCCACTATAAAAACCTTATACGATGAAATTAAACATCTTTAACTTGTATGTGTAGGGTAAAGTTCAGTTTTCGTCGCGTAATTGCCGTATATGTATTTTGTGTGTATGTATTTATTCTAATCTGTTAATCTTGAATTATACAAATAACTCAGTATGTATATATGGGTAATTACTTAACATGGGTTACCAGTCTTCTGACTTACCCTTTCTAGCATTCTATCAGCTACCCCATGAAAAAATAATTTTTGTTAATAAATTCAGCAAAGAAAACAGGCAACCTTTAACTATAAGTTATAATTTTACTCGTGATTTGGAGAAGGCGCGCTTTGACAACGGCGGTTAATCTTGGAACGTAGAGTGCGCCGTCGTGGAAGAATAAAAGGTATCAAAGTACAAGGTAACTAGAACGCCTCGCGGCGGAAGATCATCACCCGCAGTAAGAGCAAATTTCAACGCCATCATTTTTTATAACCGGTTAATCCTAGTTCTTTGGCGTGGTCACATCAAGGACAGCCCACCAGACTCCCTGCAAAAAATCACGAATATACCTCAACTCCTTCTACCTGTTTTTGGTAGTTTGCGTGGAGAGCAAATTTCATCGCCGTCATTTTTCATAGCCAGCTGGGACCAGTTCTTTGACATGGGTCACATCTAAGTTAACCCACCAGACTCCCTATAAGAAATTATGTAGATTACTCAACTCCTTCGACTACTTTTTGGGTGGCCAGACATACAAATGTATATATACAAATATATAAATTTACTTGCATCTTCAACGAAAACATTATCACTTCTCTCACTTCGTTCGCGGGTGATAACAGGCGCTTACGAAGGTAAGACGTGCCCAAGGCTTAGCTAAGGCAACCTATGGGCTCCTCCTGGTCCGCTGCTCTCTATAACATAGGATGTGCGAACCTAATTAACAGTGTATGGCCCACCATATGCCCCTGAGAGGAAAGTCACGAGCAATGTGTTAGTCATGTCACTTGCGTGTGAAGCAGCCACTAGCGAGCACAAGCATAGGGAGACATAACTGCAAAGCTCAGCAAAACAAGCAAAACTCACCTGAAGAGAGCAGCAGGTCGGTCGAGCAGCTCTCGGTCACCAGTGCGAAGAGTGGCACTGTCGCCTCCCGCAGTGACGGGACCTGCGCCAGCAACAGATCCAGTGCGTCGGTGGAAGTTCACCGCACTCGATTTTGGACCCCTGAGCGACGCCGAGCGCGTCAGGCGAGGGATACGCGAAGAGGCGGAACGACAACTTGCAGACGACGGAGGCCGATCCTCTGGCGTTTCTGTCGAGTAAAAAAATTTACGAGTGACCACTTTGAGTAGTGCGACAGAAAAATCATATTATAATTCTGTTTCTTTCTCTCTACGTTCCTTCCTTAGGTTCTTAGTCTGTTCCTACGGTAGTATGAAAAGTTACGCTTTCAGTATTAGACAGGTTAAAATTAGGATAGCTCGGCAAGGAGAAGCAGGAGCCAAGCTTTTATTATTTAAGCGGCTTCTACCCAAGTAACAATGGAACTGGGCGCCACGTGGGGCGCATGTGGGAAGCACATTGTTGCCTAAGTGGGTTCACCCATATGGGTCCCAGGTAAGTTTGTTATAGTTATTGAGTTCATCCAATATGGGTAACCTAGCCTATGCCCACTCACATCCTAGATGAGTCCCGCTTTTCAAGTGCAACCCATAATATGTGCTTCTTGAAGAGCATACTCAGTAATTACTTAACTTATACCCATTATATCTCGATGGAGCCCAATTAGGACGTATTTATGGGTCCCAGGTACGTTTTTGCAGAGATTTTTGAGTGGATCCCACATGAAAAACCCAGCATCTGCCCACGCACAACTCAAAGGGGACCCAAATGGTGCGGCCCATGCAGACCCCTGAAGGGTTTATCTCTTTAGTTCCCTACCATTTGCCCACTTACAGACCCGTGGGGTTCACGTGGGATGCTCATAAGGAACCAGCTACTTTTTTAAAAAGTTTGTGGATGAGCCTCTCTTGGGTAGCCCTAAATTTGCCCATGAATATCCTAGAAGTACTCCCTAAATTTCCCTTAAAATCATCCTTTGCCTAGCCAGAGATCGAACCTGAAATCTACTGTACACGTAAAACTTACCTTGCATTGGCATCTTAACACACTTAGCTACGAAGACCTACTTACATGGCAGATCAGATCACGGCGAAAGCTCGATAATTATTTTTGCTGCATATATAATAAACTACATTGTACTTATAGAGAACGTGCATATTGATGGCCAATTGTGTTCCAACGGAAGCTTCAAACTACTAGCCAATGTGACAGCTGGGATGCCAATTTGTTAACTATGTTGCAATCACCATACGTCACTCACAATGGGAAAACCCATAGGATCCCACATGAATCTGATGTGAGAAGACCCAGTAAGATGGGATAAGGCTGTGGAGCTCATTTATTATCCATGTGAAAATCACCATACGTCACCACGGTGGGAAACCAGCAGGAGCTTACATGGGTCTGATGTCTGATGACATACTATATTGCTAACGTGGGCTATAGCTGGGTAACCTATTCGTTGTCCATGTGAGAAATACCTTACACTGCCCATACTGGGGAATCTCACAAGGAACAGATGTGAGAAGGCCCACTTAACTGGAAATATGGGATTTAGCTGAGTAACCATATGTTGCCCAAATGGGAATCACCATAAGTTACACAAAGAGGAAAAACCCACGAGAGCCAACATGAGTCTGATGCGGGAAGACCTACAATATTGCTAAGGTGGGATACTGCTGGGAAGCCCAATTGTTACCCAAGTGAGAATCACCATCGGTGCCCAGAGTGAGAAAACCCACATGAGCTCACATGAATATGATGTGAGGAGAACCTAAATATTGCTGATCAGGATATAGCTAGGAAGGTCGCATTTTACTTACTTGGTAAAAGCCCCATTTTAGCTTCGGTAGGAAATCCTAATGGGCTCCCAGGGAGTCATAGCATAGAGCAGTCCAGTTGTGGGTACTCGAGTAAGAGCCCACATTAGTACCCAGCAGTTGTCCATCTTCCTTCCTGGTAGCCATGTGGGGCCCACGAGTCATTATTGCTCAGGTGCTTGGTAGAAGATTTACATTCTGACGTTGAACATATTTTCTCACTTTGAATACATGATGTGTGCCATAAGCCGAGTTCACACGTCATTCATCGTACTGCGGTCAATCAGGTGAACAGACATGATCTGTGTGTCACCTTTTGTTTTTTCTTTGTCTACATGTAGAAGAGTCGTTCATTCAAATGAACGGCGGCGCGTGTACAGTTACGACATCGTTTCTTGATATTTTGCCTATATTTTGCGTCTGCTGAGAGTCACATTCCTATCCCATAATCTCATAGCCTGAATTCAAGTGGGACAGCGTATCTCTAGAACATATATAGCCTGATGAACCGATATAAGTGAAATGAACACAGAGGAGTCAGCTCGGTTATCAAAACAGACATGACGTCCGTGTTCTTTTACCACTTTCGGGTTTCCTCGTGTTATACAAGATTATAATGATTCTGACGACGAAAAACCGTATGTATCAATTTATTATGATCTGTGAACACTACAGAGGATAAATTCAGTACTAATAGGTTTCATTTACAGAACTGGACTGACCCAGCGCGTTGCAAAAACGGACATTCTCCATGCTTCAGTCTTGCGCGTTCGCCGCAATTTCTTCCAGCAACTCAACGCGTCGCGTCCATTAGTTTGAGCGAAAGCGTGGAGATGGATGACGTGCGAATTTGCTGTAAAGACGCGTCTACACGACGATCTTTTTCGTCGAAGTTTGTAATCGCGGAGAGATTTTGATTGCCAAATACACGCGGAGAGCCTTCGAAGTCCGTGATCTTTGATCGCCGACAGTGCTGGAAATCATGATCAAAAATCACGATCACAAAAAGTTTGTAAACTATATTACGCTCTGTAAATAGATGTATATATTTTACAAATATTATTTAGTAATTAAAGCATAATTTTCTATTGAAATGTGCCCGCTTAGCGAATTTTATTTATTTTTGATTTAGGTATCGTATTGCGGGAAGCATTTGGCAACTATATGTGTTGCCAGTTAGTAATAACTGTAGCATATTCCTCAAGTTACGTCTGTACCTTTTTTTTCATTAGTAAATGCTACAATGGAGCAAGAGTTCCGTTTTATTGGAATAAACGGATGCACACAGTGTGAACTGCAGTAGAAATTGAATAAATTAATAAATAAAAAATGAGAAATTATTGTTCTATCTTGTGCATTTCTGCATTTGAGGGGATGCCAGTGAATGAAATTTTAACTATACTTTTTGCCAGTATACATAAAGTTTAGCCCCCAATCAGCATTTACAGCTACAATAAATATCCGACCGTTAATGTTAGGGTGGAATATCGATTAATAGTAATAGTAATGGCATGCTGAATATGCGTTTAGTGACCTTGAATTGATCGTGCCTTCTGTTTTTATGCCGTTGGAACAAGGAGGCGAAATTGTTTGTGATTTTGATCGTCGATTCTTGTGTTTCTGATCGCTGAAAAGATCGTCGTGTAGACGCGGCTTAAGGAAGAACCAGAAATGAATGGAAATGTTTTTAATCTGGTGAATTCTGCAGCTTACAGTTACTTTTAGCTCTCTTCTGGCTACTAGACATTAGCTTGCGAGATCATTGAATTTTTGGACGGCTAGAACTGTTTTTAAAAGGTCTGTATCTTGTCTACGAACTTATCAGTTATAGGAATGACCGTCGTGTGTTTATGTATCTATATTTTTGTTACTTATTTATTTTTAATTTATTTATAGGTTTCGTGTCACGCTCTTAACGAAATAGGCAAGAATTAGCTCTGGCCTTCCTGGTTTCATCAGTGAATTCATCTGCTTGAAGACTGTGGTCATCCTGCCAAGCTTCATAAAAACTGATGAGCAGAAAATATTCCAGGTTACAGAGGCACTCGAACCGTACCGTATGTCTGATTCCGGTCTTTCTTTGACCACGTTGTAGTCCAACTCGATGTAGATGCACACAGCTTCTCTAAACAATCTCTTCCATCGTGTTGTACACTCTCATCTGAGATTTCCTTCATTCAAATTTCAGGTGATGTTCTTATTTTAGTAAATATCAAGGCAACTGGTAAGATATTCTTGAGCGGTCAGCAGGCGCATAGAGCCCATGATGATTTCTCGGCAGCAAATTATTTTCTCTTCATTTCTGGTTCTTCTTTCAACAGAGCAAGTTGTATGCCACCCTCGAGTATCTTGGATACAGAGCTCCGTATTTATTAGAAGCAATATTGACTGCGTGCAAAAAGATCGCTTTTTTTGCGTATCAACTAAAGAAAGCTTGGTTTTGTTCAGCCTTGCACGCTTATCTGCACGGTTCCCTAATTCAAGTTGGCAGCATCTTACACAAGGAAGTTAATAAGAGCCGTACATGTACAGAAGCGAGCTCAACCGTCTACCCAAAATAGATGATAACCTGAGAAATCATGAAGAACATGTCCTGTCAACACGCGGCACTACCCAGACAGGGAGCTCTCTTCTATAGATGTAAGGCTCTGCCTTAATATATTTGCGATGTTGCTACAGCCAACACAAGGGTCATCACAAATTTTTTGCTATCATTATTGACAGCGCGGAAACTCTAGTTATAATATAGCTATACGAAAAGTGCCCATATTGTCGCCAATTTTCGTAGAAAAATACGCAAGGAATGCCTGTTCATTTTCATTCGTTCATGAGCTAGTCCACTTAGAAAAACATTGCGAAATGTCACAGTTTTAAACAAAGGCAAAAGGAAAAAATAATAAACAGAAAACTGGAATGTTTCAAAAGACGTTTACAGATAAATCGGCCAGGTGTGCATTAGTTTTTACTATACAGTTAAAGCAATCATAGAAAATGAAAAGAATAAGTGATTACCGTGGAAATACAACGAGTCTCGCAGTTGTATGGGTGATAATAGTAGAAAATTTAATGTTCCAATGACCTCTGTTGCAGCGGTGAGCGTAAGGCAGAGTGCGTCTTTCTGTAGCACAACGACCCAGCGCTTCCAGCGCTAAAGATGGCGTCTCCAGCTCAGAGACCGCTCAGAGTCGTCACACTCATACAACACAAGTACGGTACTCTGTCAAGTTTTTTTTTATTTCTTATTTGGCCTGGTATATCTGATATATATACAGCTGCAGCCGCCTCGGGACCTAACTCCGAACAACTGGCGATTTTCTGACGCAAAGCCATAAAACTACGGGCTTTGGGAAGAAACAAATTTTCCAGAGGTACTCTGCCTTACGCTCACCACTACATAAGAAGTCCCTGGAACATTACTGCTATTTGCAGTGGCTCGCTCCCGGCAGAGTACCTCTGTTGGGTTTTTATGGTTTACCCCATCCCTGAGATGGAGGGTGCTATTTTCAATCTAAATCTCTGCCTTGACGTTATTATCGTGCAATAATAACCTTATACCTTGGACGAGTTGGTTTGGCGCATCTGCTTCACTCAGGGAAGTTTGTCACCTCTTCTAAAGTTCACTCATCTACCAGGAACTATTCCGTTTCCGCGAAGAGGTCTGTAGATGCTCTACACGGTTACCTTCGAGCTAAGATTTCTCTTACGCAAGAAGTTAGAAAACTACCCTCATAACTTAGCTCGTATTGGGTTTTCGCCAGCGCGGTTCTGCACACACTATGTTCTCAGCACGGAGTTACTTAGGACAGCCGGTGACCCCGGACAAAAACCTTATAGAGCCTTCAAAATATGTTTTTGGGCCAACATCGGCCTCTTACGAGGTTCCCCGTAATAAGTGCAGAGCTCTGATAAAACCTTTCTTCCCTGCTGCCGGCATTTGTACTCAGATCCGGCTCTCCCTCTGTTTCTTCTTGGAAATTCTGGTCGAGTCTTCTCCCCGTTCTCGATAGAAATTCTACAAGGTGGGCCAGATACGTCGTCCTCCACAATTCACCTCAAAAGTTGCGAACTGAACATCTACGCTGAGAATAACTCCATCGTGGGGTTCCACATAGTCGAGCAGACTATGGGCCGCTAAACAGAAATGTGAACGCTCTGAAATTAGCGAACATCAGTGAGTTACAACTCTGGATTCTGGGAGGAACTGGACTCGTGTTTCGTCTCCTTTTCCATGCCGGTTATAAGGTGATCCGTAATATCTTACTGAGTTATGAGAGGAAAGAAGTTGTGTCTCTGCTTTCCGGTTCCCCACGACCGAATTTCATGTTTGATCATCACAACATCGGTACTGGAGAACGTTCTTCAGTAGCGTCCTCTGGGGAATCAGGCTTCATGCAAGACAGAGAAGGGAGCCTATCCGGCGTCATCCGGCTCCGGGGTTGGGACGGCCTCCACCCTACTATCTGGGCTGTCAGCAGGCCAGAAATCCCACACACGCTTCTGACTGTGGCCGTACAACCTGCGCAGCTAGAGAGGTAGAACTCTTCTGAGGACTACCCTTCGCCTTGCACAACTATTGATGCAAGCTTTCTATCGATGGTAAACAAGATTCAATTTTCCTCTAACCGGTTATAAACCGAAGCCAGTAGTTGCTGTTGTTCTGACTCTCGTCTTGGTCCTCTTTGGGGCGCAGATGACATCTCTCGTAATTGCATCTAAAATTGGTAGAGCCCGGGCTCACCTAGGCTCTTGGTTCTTAGTCCTGGTGGATGACAGACCCTTATACGTCTGAGGGACGTTCCTGTCCCATTCTTGAAGAGAACTAGTATAGGATGAACTCATCGTCTCGGACGGACTATCTAGATACCACGCAAGGAGACTGCCCCTTTCCTCTTTCATGGGGAAACTGGGTCTCGTCAACCAGGATTCTTTTTTTTTTTTTTTTTGAAGTCACGCGTGGATGCCAGCACCGGTCAAGGTAAATTTCTGCACTGCTCACGGGCGACAGCTCCGCATTCAATAACGTTCGAGGTTCTGGAAAAGGCCGGTACCTGGCAAAATCCTAAGACCTTCTCTTGTGAAGGTAAAAGAGCAAGGCAGGCGATTTTTTAGGGTATCTACAAGCATTTAACCAGATAGATTTCTGACCTGATGCGTTGCACACCTCTAGGGAGCAGAACAGCATCAAGCTAACTCCAAGTTTCAGTAGAGGGACAGACCTGTAAAGAATCTACTGTAACACCCTCTCTTATATAAGTACAAGTCGAACCCTTAGCTTTCCTTGGCCCAAGAAAAAGCAACTCTCTGCTGGAAACTGGCTTGTGACTTGGTCGAGGTCTCCTGTATTAGCTTCAGAAACACAAGTATAAACCGTTTTCGAAGACACTTCAAGACTGTCTGTCAAATGCAACCTCGAAGTTTAGTATATACCGAATCAGTATCACCGAGTCCACCGTATTATCTGTCGATTTCGTAACCCTGAGGCGGATCCCTACTTGGAATCGCTTTTAACTTGCTCTACTGTGTCATTTGCCGCATCTAAATAAGGATTTCGCCCTTACATATGCGCGGAAGACTGGCCTCTCGTGTCCTGCGGAATAAAAGCATTACAACATACGTGTATATTGGCAGGCCGAGCTGTACTACGTTAATAAGCCTCGGGACGCTTATAGATGTTTCGGCATGATAGGGTTCACAATTCTACGTATTTCCTAGCTTCCTGAGCATATATTCTGAAGGAAACTCGCGTGTGACGTCTGCGCAGAGAGTTCGTATGATAAGAGCTTCAGATACGTTAGACCCTGTGATTCGTTATAACTCCAATACGATTATACATCCAAATATCATTCTAACACCAATATCATTTGGTTAACATTCGTCGTAGCTCAACCTCTGGCAGGTAAATACCGTTACCTCTCTGTAAGTAATGCATTGGCGTCTCCAGTTCTCTCGATTGTCGAGGACCTTTTAGTTCAGGCTCTGTATGAAGCTTGGAGCTGTCGGGAAGACCATAGCCTATCTGTCCGACTGATCAGAGTTAGGCCAAATATCTCTCGGGCCTAAATAGTCTAATGATACTGAATGGAAATTATCAGTGAGCTTCTCACACCGACTAAGATGAGGCCAAACGTCTTAAATTAAAAAAAAAAAAAACATATCTATTCATTACTCAGTCTTTCCCGACAAAATAAAGAAGCCACTCGGTAAGAAACCTTCATTGTTAGTTAGTATGTGAAGCCCTCAGGAAGACAATCATAACTGATAGTTTCAATTAGTTTTAATAACCTGGAGTCAAACAAGTTGTAACATGTGAGATACTATTGTTTTGAACCTAAGAAATCACTTAATTTCGTCGCAATTAGTACCATACAGTCTTGCCTGTATATGAAGGAAGCTATCCAGATACGGTACTTCCTCTACCCAGGGGTGTGTGACTCTGACTTAATCTTTAAATTAGGTACGTAGATACCTTAAAGTCAACCACAGACGCTTCAGTATGTAACTTCAGAAGGATGTTGACTCAACTTTCCCCCAAACTTTGATCCTTACACCTGATTTTAGACGATAACTGCCCGAGTGATCATGGAGGATAATCTTTGTAAAACTTTGCACCTGGTGATGCCAAGCGTGGGCTTAATTTCTAATGGATTTTAGCGGCCTATCTCTTGTAGCAACGGATTCTGTGGCCGTTACAATCTAGTCGGCCAAAGAACATTCTCATAAAAAATATTCAAACTTCCCTGGCCTGGGAAAACCTGCAAGGGAATATAACGCCTGCGCCTTATTCCTCCCCCTTTTTCGACTGCAGAAGGAGATGCAATTACAGTATCTTTCATCTGCCGCTTTATAGAGCTCAACTTCATTTTATCCTTGTAGAATTGCACATCCGACGCAATCGTTGAACAACTCAGCTTTCTTCGGACTTCCTCGTTCTGACAGGCCCAGCATGCCTCCAGGGTATCCGGAACCAGGCAGACACGACAAAACCGGCACTCACTGGGTGCCTCTTCTCCGTTCCTCTCCTCAGCCACACCACTTAAGTTTATCTTCCCCATAATAAAACTTAAACAGGGTAAATTTATGGAGGAGATTCTACTTTTGAAATATTCCAAATTCAGTCAAGTTAATTAGCTTCAAACCAAATAGCAATTCTCAAGATATCAAACAAAGTTCACTTTCCCTGTCATTAAGCCCATATTCACCACTTACTTCCACACTTGAGCATACTTAGTTAGAATAAAGTAGCCCAAAGCTTGGAGAGAAAATAGGAAGTCGAGTTATGCGTAGGAAATGGACTTTTCAAAAGCTAATTTAACCACAAAAGGAATAAACAGCAGAAATCTTTCACAGTGCTTTGAAAAGTTAGAGAATTTGAAACTTTTTAATGGATTTTCGAAATCTAAGAATTTCAAATAAAATTTTTGAGTTCCATCTACCAATTTGGCTAGGAGCTGCAAGCCACCTTTATTTCAGAGCCAAAGTCACCAGCATGGACTAAAGTTAGATTTTCGAAGTCTCGAAGCACCACACTTCCTGAGATGAAATCCAAAAGGACCTTCTACAGTACGTTACTTTTGATTATGTGAATAGAATTTTTAAATTTATTTTTCCAAGATGAGCGTCTAACTTTGAAACATCAACATTGACTAAATGCATGGCTATATTGCCAATATTAACAGCACTTATAAAATAAATATTTAGCCATTGGATAACTTTATCATACAATTTGCTTATTTACGAGTTTGTTACTGTTACCTCAGATTATGCAACAGTATAATATAAACGTCGTAAAGAGAAAATAAATACAAGTGAATGGGAATATTTTTATTAAACGTTCTAAACAAAGAAATTATAACCAAAACAATTCAATAAACACTGAAATAAGTAATCAGTAGTGGTAAACATAACAAGTTAATTTTGAACATGACAACCTCCATTTTTCATGATTTTTGTGAGGCGATTCTCAACAGACTTTATCAGGTTTGATATTTCAGATGGTGGTATAGAATCTGCAGCTGTTTTTACTGCATTCCACAGGCTTACTTTGCTCAATAACTGCCGACCACCTTCACAGACCTTTCTTTTGATCAATGCCCAGAGGTTGTCAATGGGATTTAAATCGGGGCTATTCGCTGGTTAGGTCATAATCTTTTTTGATTTGAAGCCTCCATCCGCAAGCCAGTTAGCAGTGTACTGTGCTCGGTGTGAGGGAGCGTTACCGTGCTGAAATACCAATTTGGATCTGCGTGTGATAGTCTGCTCATCAACCCATAGAATCAAGTTTACTTCAAGAAGCTGGCAGCACCTTTCTGCATTCAGTTTAACTCCTTCTGCCACTTCAAATGGACCAATAAGGGTGTCACCTACTATACCGACCCAAAACTACTTAAGCCGTGTCTGTTGAGGTCGGTCATGGAGGACTCATCCAGACGCCCATCCATCTGGACCATCATGAGTGGCTCTACATTCGTCAGTAAATATGACATTGGAGAAATCAGTTTTCATGTTCTCTTCAGCCCATTTGACCCTATTTTCTTTGTGAGTTTTTGTTAGAAGTGGTCGTTTAATTGCCTTTTTCACTTTTCCTAGCTTCTGCAGAACCTCACATCTTATCTTTCTGCTTAGTATTGGGGCTCCAACGTCTTCAAATATCGCCTTACTTTTAGGAAGTTGTTTTCTAGCGATAGAAACCTTCAAATGTCGCATATCCCGAGCAGTCAATTTCCTCGTAGGCCCTATCCGGAGTTTTCCTGTTGACTTTACCTTCAATTGCATAAGCCTCAATTGTTCGGTGATCACGCTGTAATTCCTTGGAAATTTCAAGTGTTGTCTTACCAGAAACCAATGACGAGGTCACTTTGATCTTTTCTTCACTTTTTAAAACGCATTTCTTGCCCATGTTGACTAGATTAGATTAGATAGGCGGCAGTAGACGAACCAACAGGCCCATTCCCAAAGAGACACCGGGACTTACACCCCGGCCCTC
>LQNS02278078.1:10085291-10107974 GCA_001587735.2 Parhyale hawaiensis | reverse complement strand
TATCTTGGCTACGCCTCAGACCCTATGAGAAATGCCATCCGCTACCAGCAAAGCGAGTAAAACTTTTGAAAAGAAAAACGAAAGCGTAAATATGATACGGGTGAAATGAACTCAAGTCTCTAATTTACGCCTCTCTATTTGTGAAGAGCGTGACACACACACACACACACCCACACACACACACACGTCGATACAAGCGTATTAATATATAGATTACCGAGCGTTCAACATTATTAAACTGTGTTAAAATCATAATTTCACTGTTTGTCTCGTGTTGTTAACATCTCACAAAGATTCATGTGATTTATACTCTTGTATTAATGACGTAATTATCGCTTAATAAGCCATTACGAACAATACAGTAAACACAACTCCCCACTACGGGCAAGTCACTGACTGTATTAACGTCGTTAGGAGACCAACGTCGTTATTTTTAGGTTGTACTTGCCAAGAGAACGTTGGCGCACGTTAACCCAACGTACGTTCAAATAACGTCCGCCTTGCAAGCAGTTGCACGAAAGATAGCATGGTGTAGCCGGGGCTTTACGGAACGATGTTGTTGAAACTGGCAAATGTTAAATCCATAATTTTTCCGTGTACTGTAGTTTTACGATTAGGAGAGAAGGAGCTGTCAATGACGCGTACGCGACGGCAAAGCTCAAGTCCACATTTTACAGACACTCCGAAATAATAATAGTAAATTTCATCTTCCAGAGAGCTAAAGAATTTCGTAAATGCTTTAATACATATTTTTATGCAACTATAAAGATCGTAGGACATCTAGGACACTCTGGAGGCCCAAATAAAATTATGAAGAAACAATGTAAAATAGCTAATATTAACATATAGCTAATATTNGATTATTATTTTATGATATCACGCGCTCATAACCCATGCTGCTCTGCAGCTTGGGAGCTCGGCGTACGCTAACCTTGTAAGTCTCATCATCCTTGGGTCATGGGAGTAGATCATTTTCCGCTGCACCTGCTGCCTAAGTGCAGTCTTTATAGGTTGCGGGAGCTGCTCCTAGGGCTGACGTGGACTCGCTTGCCCCTGCCCTGCATAATCTTAATTTCAAATCTTTGATCGCAAGGGTTCACTGGACAAATATATACTACGTGTTATGTAGCTTTACTTCTATTACTATGTTTCCTTTGTTTGTTGGAAAGTTGTCTTATAATTATTTTTCTGTCTTTCTAGGAAGTGTCGCAAGCTTGGCCAGTTCTGGAGAGGGGGGGGGGCACCGAAAAGGAGAGCAAGGCTTCTGTTTAATTTTAAACTAAAAGCCAAGCTGTCTATGTCCTTAAACCCTAGTCGCCGGTGAATTCATTGGAGTCTCTGATGGGAGACTGCTCCCGGGGAATTCACTTCTCTCCCTCATGGCCTATCTCAGCATTTTTCTGGCGAAGCTCCTAACTGGATTTCCAAGACATTTAATTCCCAATGATAATTCAATATGTGGGCAATTATGAAAACCTAATCAAAATATGCGTTATTGTCTCTAGTTTTTAATCAAATCTCGAATTATGACCTCTCCGAATAGGAAACGTAAAAACTCCGAGGTTATTGCAACGTTATTTATTCAAATAAAAAAACTCAGCACTATGTGTCAACAAAGTATCTTAGTCCATTAATTGCTTTAAAGCTTATTTAAAAAAAAAAAAGAAACAATTTATACGCTTGTATTGTTTTCATGCTGCATTAGAAAAGATTCATTTGATCAACATGAGCCTGTATGCTCAATGCATACTCTCACAAAACAGCACTGTAAGTTATATTTAAAGCATATTCTGATATAATGGTTGTAAAAAATTTCTATCTTCTGAAAGTCCTGTTTCATGTCTTGGGCGGGTGCGCTCATGTCAGCTTGGTAGGGTGTACTCATACCATAGTTATTATCATTTTCATACCATGTTCTCTCGCATTGTGGGACTCTCTCTCTCTTCGCATGTTGGCCTGTGAGTGACTTTGTCTACGCCACGTTACCCCAGCATTTCTGCGTGGTCCATGTTGATCAGAATTAGGAGAACGTATGTTACCAGTTAAATGAATTTCGTGACATGAAAGATCCAGGTATTCTCCTTTTCGAAAGGAATCACGCAAGTCCATGGGCGAAAGAAACCATAACCCGTTCTACCTCTGCAGCAGTAGGTACCATATTTCATAAACCTTGAGCATCTCTGCGGATGGAAGAAGATGAACATTTTGCCTAAAATAACGTATTTACAGATGCTCTTCGCGTAGAACCTGCAAACTATTTTTTTCCTATTATTTTCTCCATTGGATATCTCTTATGCATTTTATTTTGTTCACCAGGTAGAGACACTGCATGCTGTGTGTCTTTTGACTACAATAGTTTGTCGTTTGCACCTTGTCTATTTGACGATAGCTACGTGCTCTTCACGTTGATCTGTGGTCTCCAGATAACGTTGTTAGCACGTTGTGTCCTAACGTGCTGGGTACGCCCTTAGCACCTAGTGATACAACGCGCTGGGCGTCCCCTTACGACGTTGTGATACAACGTGCTAAACACGTTCTTAGCACGTTACTATGCGACGAGCAAAGGATGTGCCCAGTATGTTGTTGGCACGTTACGATACGACGTGTTAAGAACGTTATCTGGCTGGTTTATGCACGTTGATCTGTGAACTCAGGACCTGTTTTCTACGTTGAATCAACGTCAAATTGTTAGCTGGGATCGCGCATTACAAACACGATGTTTGGTAATGAACTTGAAAATAAGAAATTTTAGCGCTGATGCAGACAAGCGGGCGAGTACAAATAAAAACACTTTCACGGGAATTGAAGTAGGACCTACACCTACCTACGTACCTACACACACACACATACCTACACACCTACCCACCCACCCACACACACACACCTATACAGACCTGGCATTAATGCTGCTAACTTCTGCACTTCAACTCTATGCGCTTGGAGTAGAGACCAGCGGCTACAGTTTGCAGACTACAGGAAAGCAACGCATAAACTCGTAACTCCAGCGCTACCGTCAGTGCATTCATCTAAGTAATTTAAATTGGAGCGCTACTGCATTTCAGCCGCTGATATAGGGACTGACTGCTAATGGAAATTCACGGTCACAGTTGCACAGCAGAATTAACCTCTGGTGTCGAGCAGCCAGATCTGAGTTTCCATGTGCACAGGAAAATAACCGATGCGTATATAGGGTTACATATTTTAGATACAGTACATCTCCCACTATGTTTTAAGCTTCTCCTGGAGGAAGGAATGCAAATGTTCAAAACGTAATCATGCAACAATCACCATCACCAAGAATGATGCGAAGCTACTTGAAGCTAGTAAACCCAATAGTGAAATAGCCAGCCACAAAGTTTCGATAACTATTCGTTATTCATGCTTGCAATGCAGATTTTAATCCTTATATAATAAAAAAAACGTTCCGTGTATTTATTTATTTCGTATCCGCTTTGAAGGAAATAGATACTCGGAAAATAAACCAGGTTGCAGATTTTGTTAATCGATGACCAGGTTGCAGAAGATGGCGACGCCTGATCAACATCCCTTTATCTGAAGACACTTCTTGCTTGAAACACTTTTTGAACATCGGAACACTATGTATGAAGCTTCTGGAGTCCGATTTTATTACTTTTTTCTCTCAGGTCACGACGTATAAATTCGGCAGATGGTCAACGAAGCGCTCTGGAGGTGTGATTTGTCACGGGCAGTAGACAACTGTTTCTTCTATCTTACTGTGTTTCAATAATTTTTTCTTTTCCTGCAGCAGTATTATTGCCGTTCAATGAGGGTCACTGATACAGATCTTGCTATTCTATGTATTTCTGTCCATTACCATGTGCCCCTCCAGCTCCATACCACGCATATCACCCCTCACACTGTCGTTCTCTGAAGGTGCGAATTTTGTTTCATAGCCCAGATTCAGCGTTTCAATGAAGCTGATACCTAAGTTCGCAAGACTGTATCTTGGGGACGGAGCGCTGACATGCATATAAGCTGGCTGGAGTTACATTGAAGTCTTTTGCTGTGTTTTACTCAAGATTTATTTTTGCCTCTCACCATTGAAGACGCATGCCTAATCAAGAAGAAAGATAGGGAACGTATAAGTAGCGCGAGTCTACTACAGTCTCAAGATCGAAGACGTCTACGATTGCATGGAGGGAGATGAATCGTCTATGCGATACAGTCAAGAAACACTTGAAGCAGAAAGGTTTCAGAAGTGAATAAGAGCTGCTGATAAGCGTGAGCGGAAAAATGAGAAAACGACAAGTTAGAGAAAAAACCCTAAGGTTGAGAGTACAACAAAGGATCAGTGAAGAAAATGAAGCAAGACAGAGAAGAGAGGATTCCGCAACGGCCTTTATTAATAAAAAATATCGATTATTGCGTGAATTTTTCACCCGCGGGCCCACTAGTCACTATAAAATAAACACCGTCGTGTGTTTGTTAATATATATGTAGGTATCTTTCGTGTCACGCTCTTAAATGAATAGATAGGCGAAAAATAGGCCGGGTTGCAGATTTTATAGCCAAGTTACGTTTTCATGGGGATCGATTTAAGCTTTTCTTAGCGCGGTTAATGGTGATGGTGAAGGCTGATCCTTATCCCTTTATCTGAAGACACTTCTCGCTTGAAAAACTTCTTGAAATCGGAACAATATGCTTGCAGTTGGAGTCCGATTTTATTACTTTCTTTCCCTTTAGGTCACGGCGTATTAAATCGGCAGAGGGTCAACAAACCGCTCTGGAGGTGACGAATTTTCACGAGCAGTAGACAATTATTTCTCTGGCTCACTGTTGTTCTTATTTGACGAAACAGTTTTCTCTTCATATGAGAAAATTTCAGCGCTTCCAAGGCTCCTTGAGCGTTTCAAATGAAGCAGATATTTGAGTTGGAAAGACGGTATCAACAGTATCATTGCTAAGGAGCGCTCACATTGTATGTATATAAGCTAACCTGACTGGTGCTGCATGAAATTTTTTTTGAAGTGCTTTACTCAAGATTTTACTTTTGCCAATCGATATAGAAGACCTGAGGATGACAGCACGACAAAGGATCAATGAAGAACATGAAGAAATAAGTCAGAGTAGATTCCGCACTGACCTGTAGGTATTAGGAGAACATATCGATTATTGCGGGAATTTTTTCACGCACGGGTCCACTAGTACGAATAATATTTTGCATCTGCCTCTTTATTCAATTTCAATATTAAAATAGACTGACGCCGCCAATTCCATGAAAGAAAATAAGAGTCGTCCTTCCTTCGTTTCGTGAATTCATAGCCAGCAAAAATTCACTATTTGCCGATCCAACCTGGCCACTTGCTGTTTAAAATGAGTGCCCCGCCTCCTGCATCCGCAATACTGATAACTAGGGTTGTGACCGCATGCATTTAATGATGGGGAAATCGATGATGACTCCAAAACAAGAAGTTGCGTTAAGTAAAGGCTCGTACAGTGAACTGTTTCTGTAGGGTGTGTTACCGTCATAGCTTTACGTTTGAGTTCTTGTCGTTGTTTTGGAATTATCATCGGCTTCTCTATCGCTAAATGCATATTCTTACAACCCTACTGATAACAATTTCTGCATTGCAATGCTAAAGCTATGTACAACAAAAATTATACATACTGCACACACGCACCACTTACATAGATCGCAGACTTGCAGAGTCGGCATGTCTCATCTATGTCCGATACTGAATCCTGATATTGATAAGAGTCCAAATTAGACTCCGGAAAATATTTCAGCATTTAAAAAGTTCATCTGGCACGCAAACTAGTTTGGCAAAATATACTCGGAAAAATTTCGCAGCTAACCTTTTTTCTATTTCAAAAGTAGTGAACCTAGCTGAGCTAGCATAGCATATTTCAGTTTAACCTGGCACACTTTGTCTGATGCACGATATGGAAGGCACTGCGTGTACCTTCATACACCTCATCTACTCTGACGTGCACTGTCTACTCCAATACCCGGCCCTCGTCCACCTAAGAGGCACTTCGCCAATTCTAATTTTCCAACAAAGTTCGTTTGCCGCTAGTTGCGTTGTGTGGCGTCTGCTGGCTGTATTTTGACTCGCGTCAATCGAGCATTGCGCAAGAGTTGAGCGAGAATTTCCCAGTGTAAAATGCCGCTTACACTTGGCAATGAAAATTGCTGCAATTCCGACTTGTGCGCTATTCAGCGTTGCTGTGTCTACCACTGAAAATCGGAAACATCTTCGTAGTACCTCACTCGAGGCACTCGGTGCTTCTCCAAAGTTGGTTATGGCTGGATACCCATCGTCATTGCACACGCTGCGAAGTGGAAACGTAATGAAGAGAAGAGAAAGAAATTCTTTGAGCAGTATTCTTTTTCTGATTTTCGGGAATGACTTTGCAGTCGGTAAGACATTCTAGAACGTGCAAAGTTCACCAAGATTCTTTTCAATGGTTCCCATTAGCAGAGAACATCTTTGAGCCCATGTACGATTCGAAGAAAGCATGATATTGAAAAAGAAAATATCGCCGGGGGCAAGACTATAAGCTACAGGGCTCTTCCCATTAACTGCAATTTCTTATGCAAAATAACACTCAAAGCATAACTTTTCATACTCTTCGTTTTCTCAAGATCCCCTTTTTTACCTTTCAAATTTGCGCCCTTTGTATTCATTAGGGCCGGTTTGCAGGGCAGCTTTTCAACTACGCTCATGTTTGAAAATATCAGAAGTTTCATCGCGTCCCTAGAACATTACTAGGCATGTGTTCAGGAAAAGATTGACTAAAATGGAACCATGAAGTTGTAGCGGTGCAGTTCCTGCCCTCGCTGTTTGTGGCGCGCCGGTGTCTATTGAGGCAACATTTGTGTGGCAACATGTTGGGGACCTACTTGCTGGGAGCCTCGGTGATTGCTGGTCTTTTGGACATAGTTTTGTCGCATTGAATAACTTAGATCTACCGATATTTATTGCAACTTATATTGCTTGTGGAAATGATGCCGCATGCTGGTTATAGTTATTCCTAGCACTAATTGCGTTTCCAAGTCGCTCGTCGTTATATTGAAGATGTAACCATATCAATGGGTTTGATGCCCTATTTCTATTTTAACATCTGGTCTAAAGTTGCCTTGGCAGAGAAACACATTCATTGATAAAATCTCGAAATCGTACGTAGTGTATTTTCCTTTTGAGGTGAGTATTGGTGGGATTTACTAACCGTAATGATGGCACAGTATCCACATGTTTAATGGTGCACAGGTTCGCCGGACTTGGATGTGGTTGTTGGCCAGTGCTGTGAGGTGCACGAGTCTATTATGAAAGCTGGTGCTCGGTACAGGGGAATACGGAGCTAATTATTGGCTACCCCTTTGGCAGACCATTGGGTACTTCGACATAAGTTAGGCTTTCCAGAGAGTTTTCCCTCGTTAGTGTTATGCTTCTACGCAGTTCTTTCGGCATACGTACTTCGTACTTTCCTATATGTATATGTATATATTTTTTTTTCAACACCTTTGTGGTGACTGGACAGGCTTGCGTTGGCTGTGCCTCAATATTCGCTGTAGGTCATGTTTCTGAGCTTGACATGGATAGCTAGCGTTAATCGAGTTTTAATAAGTGCATAGTTTCGTAATAATCCACCTCAAAGTCCGAGCACTGAAAATATCATATCTACAGCTTTTTTAAAGCTATTATGAATCGTGATATTTAATATTTTTCAGAATAGAGGTTACAGCCCCGGAGATGTGTGAAGACCACGAGGACTTCTTTGTAGTGGTTGTTTTTTCTTTTCGATTTTTTCCCGAGACAAAACAGCTTCTCAGCTGAGCAGAAACTTTTGACAAATACAACACTACTCAACAAGGATACGGAGCTGAAACTTAATGAGTAATGCTAGACTGCCCGCTATAAATAAATTCTTTTTTTTTTGCATATCAGTAGAAATTAAACTGAGAATATACTATCGAGTTGACAAGTGCAGTCTAACCTTCATCTAAAATAACAAAACGAATCAGTGAGGAAATACCACAGCAAATTCTTCGCCGTCATTGTCAAAGGCAGGGTATTCTAGTAAAGTTATAACTTAGAATGACTGATAGAAGTCATGTAAACAATATTGATGCTCACATCAATTGCAAAAATAGTCTGCCGGCGTCAGTAGAGCCAACAGAACAGGTGTAAAGTGAGTACAAAAGGTGAGACTTCAAAAATCCGACAAAATATCCCACGTTCGCCTCACTACACTTGTTTATCTCTCTGCACCAGCTAGGACACTTGCGTGCTGCGTGAAGGTGGGCCAGCCGAATGGTGAACTTTCGCATTTAGGGCAATAAACTTGCAAAAGTTTGGGCGCTTTTTGCAAGTAATTAGGTTGTTTGCAGTAGACTCAACACCTGCTAATTCTCAGGTCTTACGAGCTGAACGGGAGAAGCAAACACAGGTATGAGATTTTGGACCTAAGACAAGCATGAAAAACTTCAGAGGTAGTGTCGGCTCACGAGCGTCGGAGGTTTTGGTTGCTTATCTCGCAAAACTCCATTACAAAAGTTTTCTTCTTTATACTGCAGTCCTAAAGCGAACCGTGCAGAAGCGTGAAAGACAAAATACAAGTTCAAGCAATATTTTGTGCCAACTCCGAAGTTCGTGGAACCCTCGATCAGACATGCTAGGCATAATATCTATAATGCAAATGAGAAAACAAGCATCCACTTTATACTGTAATAAAACACATTATTTTAGTAGCTTGCTCTCTCGCTTGGTTGGTTGGTCCGTCTCTCAGTTAAGAAGTTACGGATTTGGATCGGGAAAAATACACTCAGCGAATAACATGATGTGGTGGCAGAGAATTCGTGCCTTAAGTTACTATCTACTTTATAATAAAGAGTAACGTGCATATTTTATCTGTTTACTTATTTGTTTGGCTGTCATCTCAGCCAAGGAGGTAATGTTAGTGTCAAGTTCGTGTGAGTGATTTTTGCCAAACCATAACTGAAAAATTATGGATGGATATTTATGAAATTTGTAGGAATTGTTAGCAATGTTAAAAGGTAAATGCGATCAAATTTGGGTGAGGATCGGATTGTCCGTTTGATGAATGATAACTTATTTTACAGCACTGTTTTGAAAAATCAAATTCAATATGAAATGGTATAACTACTGAGTAAATTTATCTCTCCGGCATAGAAGAATCTACGTTATTAACGTTAACTTGGAGAGGGGTAAACAAAATTCACTGATGTTCCTGTGAGCAAAGCTAATTTAATATGTGAGTAGTTTGACTTTCATTTTTGAACAAAAACTGATGACAAGACCCAACAGCAATTAAAGAGAAAATTGTGGAACTTACTCAGAGCAAAACATTATACTTACAGTAACGTACTTATCACAACATGTATACTTTTTAGTTGAAAATAGAGCACATTTCCTAGTAAACGAAAGAACTGGAGATGCTGAGGCCTCTCTCGCAATGTTTAGACCAACACACTCCCTCCAACGGCAAGGAACGAAATTTACTCTCCAGTATAATGTAAAAGATTTTATATAACTGAAGAACTTACCAATATATATATTAACTAGAGCACTTTGAGAGCGCATACCTCCGCCAAGTGAGCCAACGGTAGCAAAAATTCAAATTGGCTCTGAAACCATTATTTTCTTTGCATAAACTCCAAAATCTAATCATTTGTGCCTTTTTATGTTAATAACAGCTTGTTCATTTTTTTTTGAAGATCCGTTCATAACTTTTTTAGTTATACTGTTAACAAACGTTATAACAAATATGAGTCAAACATACAAACGAACCAACCGATCTGCACCAAAATTTGATCATTTATGTCTTTTATCATTCCTAACAACTCCTATAAATTTCATAAAGATCTATTCATCATTTTTTGAGTTATTGCGCTAACAAGCATAATATTAAAAACAGTGACAAACGAACGAACAAACAAACGGATCATTACCAAAATTTGGTAATCTACTCTTTGTTATATACCTAACTATACTCATGTTAATTTCATCATAATCCATTTATAACTTTTTGACGCAGACAAGCACACAAACAAACGGATGGACATATCTTAACCAAAAGTTAATCATCTGTTCCTCCTAACATACCTAACAATCCCTGTAAATTTCATCCAAATCGGTTCATAACTTTTTGAGTTATCCTGGTGACAGACAAATAGACAAAGAGCGGACAAACACGACGAAAACATAACCTCCTTGGCGGAGGTATAAAAATGTAGCACTGCAGCCAAGACGCTATAGAAACTGTAAGGCAGGAGCAAAATAGGCGCACTTGTTAAAAATAAAATTTATCCAGCAGCGACAGAAAAACTATGTGGCACCTTAACAAATATTTTCAAAGGTGAAAAGTCTTCCTTACCAGTTTTTCTGATTGTTCAGCGGAAGTTTCCGTTCAATTTACTTGCCCCATACAGAGCAGGCACCAATAGAAAGAACAGTTGGGCTGTTGGGAGCAACGCGAGCGCTGTCTTATGCATCGCCAATGGTTTGCGAGAAGCGGAAAAATGAGCAGCAAGGAGAATTGAATGGAGCAGTTTATCCAAATAGGCTAGCAATATGTTCGGCAGCCGGAAGTTGCTCGTGCACGGATCCGTTAAGCGTTACCAAGGCAATTTGAAGCCAGCTTTCCTCCCAGTATTGCAGAAACAGCAAATTAATCTGCGTAATATAATGGCAGGATTACTGGTGGGCAATGGAGCCGAAGCTCCTCAACACATGGAACTAAGTTCCGCATACGATAGTAATATTGACGTGGTCAGAATCACTGTATCACTTCTGAATTAAAGGCCAGCACGTTCATTACCAATACTCCCGTAAGCGCCTTTCGGGAAAATCACCAAATATAGTACGACTGTTACAGTGAGTAATTTAATACTTTTTGCTCTGATAACGATATAGGAAAGCGTGATGTATGTAAAAATAATGAGCAATGAATTATTGTAAGATACCCTGCTTGCACCTCCTGAAAATACTACTTGCAGGGGGTGGTCCAGAGTTACTACATAATACAAAGCAGTCTACGTGCTATTGAGATGCTGCGTCTAGATGTAATAAGCAGGAATATGCATTGCATATCGAAACTAGAGCACTCTAAGAGCGCATAACTCCTCCAAACAAGGCATAGTAACGAAAAATTAAACTTGGTAGTGATACCATGATTTTCTCGTATCAGCACCAAAATCTGGTCATTTGTGCTTTTTTAACAGTATAAAGAGTTTTTGTAATTTTCTTGAAGATGTGTTCATAACTTTTTGAGATATGCTGCTAACAAACACTCTGACAAACATTAATCAAACACTCGAACGGACTAACCGATCATCACCAAAATTTAATCAATTAGCTGTCTCTTTCAACATTACTAAAAATATATGTAAATTTTATAAAAATCCATTCATAACTAACTTTTTGAATTATTGTGATAACAAGCATAATAATAATATCACACCGACAAACAAACCAACAAACATACAAATCATGAAAAAATTTGGACATTTACTCTGCGTAATAACTTAACAACTCATGCAAGTTTCATAGAAATCCGTCCATAACTTTTTGAGTTATGGCAACAAGAAAAATGAAGCAGAGAAACAAACAACCTAACGGATTGACGGATCTTCACCAAAAGTTAATCATCGGCATCTCCAAACATACCTCACAATCCCTGTAACTTTCGTTGAAATTCGTCCGTAACTTTTCGAGTTATCTTGGTGACAGATAGACGGACAGACACGACGAAAACATAACCTCCTTGGCGGAGGTAATCATAGTGTGCAGGAAGCTGCCAAAAGTGATAAGCGTAGAATGTGAAGCCTCCCCGATCCGCAAATCAAGGTGACTGAAAGCGAACATATTTAGCACTAAAGTTGCAGTGAATCTATGTAAAGAACGACCAAACGAACAAATCCCGCTTCGTTTAAGCTTATGACCGGAACATTGCCCACGCCATACAGCACGGCAGTTAGACAAGAGAGTTGGCCAAAATTAGAGAAATAATGCAGAGGTTTGAAGTACTGATGCAGAACCTGCAAGATTGCTCTGACATAAGCTGCTCAGGAGAGGATGGCACACGTAATGACCCGTAGCCCAGGCTATGTAATATAAAGGTAGGAGAGGCATCTCCACTTCCAGATGCTTGGGCAAATTTTACTTAGATATAAAAAGAGGAAAAACATTTTCTCAGGAAGCAGGATTTCTGGTGCGTTTGTTGGAAGACCGAAAGAGGTACATTCTTTGCCAAGGGAAACTGACCAACTGCTGGAAGAAATACTGGAAAAGTACAAGATGAATTTATAGAGACATCGTATTATGAGAGGAGGCTTCATGCTGACATGGTTTGTCAACGACAGATAGGGCACGACCTTGCCGGGATACAACATAATCCTAATAAGAGTGTATCCTTGTCGGGATACAGTCTGTGGCCGGGATGGGAGGGGGGCGGCGGTATAATGCAGCTGAGACACCGTTCCGAGCTGGAAGATATAATCCTGCAGAGATACGATACAAGGCGGGAGTTCATTATCTTACAGGGACGCGATACAGCGGCGAGACGATATAACTCTTTTGCGATTANGGCGGTATAATGCAGCTGAGACACCGTTCCGAGCTGGAAGATATAATCCTGCAGAGATACGATACAAGGCGGGAGTTCATTATCTTACAGGGACGCGATACAGCGGCGAGACGATATAACTCTTTTGCGATTAAATCCAGAGCCAAGAGAGTAAACTTCTGCTGGCACACTCTCTCAGGCCCGCAGCAGACGAGAGTCTTTCAGCAGGACGTCTTGTGTTTTTGCTGCATATGAAAGTCAAACTCGGGCAAAAGACTATCATTATAAGTTTCACGCAGGCACCTAAAAATGCGTCCGAAAATAATTACGGTGAGGGCAACCGTACTCTAATTGGTATTCAAGCATTTTTCACCATAGCATACAATTTTATTTTAGTTACCGTCTCACCGCCTAAGTGGCAGTACTTGGCAACTGACCATGGCACAGTGCTTCTCTATTTCTATGATTCAACTTCATTTTCCGCATATAACGTAATTGCGCCAATGCAATGGTGACTCTAAGACACTACTAGCTTTGTTCTTTCTCAACATATCTAATGATCATAATGCTCATGATGCACTCCATTTATCGAATTTCGAACATATTTGTGATCAAATATCACGTGAAGCCGACGCATTCCGTTCTCTCGTGTGCGAGCTCGAGACTGGCAATACGGAGACAAGCGTGAGTCGATACTTTTATTTGAAGAACATAAGGCTACCGTCTGCAGCGGGCTTTAGGATTCCAGATCATAACACTGCTAGAACAAGTGAAGGAGTAGATTGCTATAATCCAACTGGGACGCAATCCAGAGCTGGGAGAAATTACCTATATAACTCTGCTAGGACGCCATCCAGCGCTGGGAGACTTTAAATAATTTTGTTAGAGTACAATCCAGAAATGAAAATATAAAAACAGTCCTCACAAAAAATTGGTCGCACTCAGCTCAATCGATACTATAAATGAGGGCCACCAAAAGCATACGTTAATGTCTCCTTCATAGTGGAATCTTAACCACGAGCGTCAACGTTGCAGAAGCGTTGGAATTGTTTGAATTTCCTTCTTGGACAGCCGGGTACACTGGTTTGAAACTGCAATTGTTACGGTGATCCTGTGATGCAGTTCAGGACGTCCAACCAGGGCCACGCCGGCGCATCGCCCAACTTTCCACCTGCAGGCAAGTACAGGTCCTGCGCTCGCAGATGAGCCACTTGGTCCACAAGACTGTTCCCCGACGCCGCCTGGTACTAATGCGGTAGCGGAGGCTTATCAGGGACAGTCCGCATGAAACAGTCCAGGTTCCTCTTGAAGCAAACGAGACTCTCAACGACCGAATTCCCTGAGCGCAGCCGGGAGGCAGTTACAGTCGAGGGCCCATCGCCGCAAATGAGCGCTCGAACCTCGTCCTTATGCTTGCCGGAGCTCTACTGCTGAAAGACGGTGCGGCGCATAGACGCCCACGGCGGATGTGCTGCTTCGGCACTAGTGCATGCTCGTAACATCCCACATTTGGAATCATACCCTGAATAATTTTCCAGGTATTGATAATCATGTACCTTTCCCTCCTCCTCTGCAGGGAGTAGAAGGAAAGATGACGCAACCTCTCCCGGTAGTTTAGCTATTCCAGTCTCCGTGTCCTGGCCGTGAAAGACCGCTGAATGTCCTCGCGCCTTTCTATTTCTCCAACAGCACTCGGGTTCCACAACTGGCAGAAATATCCTGCCAGTGGGAGGACCAACAACCGGAAGAGTGTCAGCATAGGCCCCTTCCCCTCTCGTCTCAAACGTTCGCCAGATCCACCCCATCTGCCTCCTGCATCGCTGCACAATTTGCGAGATCTGTACGCTAAATCCGCCGGAAGCCGCGACGATCACACCCAGATCCCGCAGTGAGGCCCTACATTCGATGAAAGAGCCCCACCTCCTCCCCAGTAACATAACGGTAGAAGTCGTCTGGGTGCTTTCCATACCTAAGGAGCTCGAATGTGCCGTCGTTAAATTACATATTACTTTCTTTGGTCCATTTGAAGATACTTTAGAGGTCTCTCTGTAGCTCCTCTCAGCAACCTGTCTCCGACACCTCTTTCAGGACTCTCGAGTCTTCGGCAAAAAATGAGGCTTTCGCGTGCAGGATATTCGCATCCATGCCCGCTATGTGAATCAGAGATAATAGAAGGCCCAGGGCTGAGCCCTGCGGCATTTCACTGATTACGACGAACTCATCTGCGTGGTGGCCATCAATTGCAACCACCTGCTTTTGTCCACGAAGGAAGCCACAAATCTAGCTCCACGGCTTTCTATATGTTCGTAGCTCCAGCAACTTGCGCAGCAGCACACCATGATCCACCTTGTCAAACGCCTTCGCGAAATCTAGATAGACAGCGTCTACCGCCAAACCCCTTCCTTGTGCCTTGATAATACGTCTCTAATGCTTGAGGAGTCGTGACAAGAACGACCGACCCTTTATGAAGCCGCGTTGATTTATGTTCAGCAAATGCGAAGCCTCTAGAAAGCCGATCATTCCCCTCACCACCACCTTCTCAAACAATTTCACCAGGTGGGATATTATGAATGGGCGGTAGCTTTTGGCTCGAGCTTGTCACCGCCCTTGAACAATGGAGGAACGATGCCCATTTTCAAGAACACTGGAACTTCTCCAGTGTCCAGTGACTTTCGCCACAACATGAACAGCGGGGTCTTTAGCTCAAGACTGCATTTCAAGAGCAACACAGCCGGAACACTATCTGGTCTGGAGGCAGATGAAGCCGAGAATTCCTGCACACAGCTGATGATGTCGTCCTCAGTGAAATTGATGTCTGACGAGCGGGGTGGTTCAGAGGCAGCCAAAAGATCTCCGAAGGCAGCAGGAGAGTCATCGTATTTCGGATGGCTGTAAACTGACTCGAACTGGCCTCTGAGAACGCGGCACTTTTCTGTTGGCGAGCCAATTATATTACTCCCAGCTTTAAATGGGCTTATCCTCGATTCAGCTTTACACTTCTTCCTGGCATAGCTATAAAAATATTTTGGGTGTCTCCCAATCGCTTCCATAGCTCTCTGCTCCTCTGCCTTGCACTGAGACTCATGGGGCGCCCGAAGCTCCACCTTTATCACGGCTGCCTTTTCGAGGATACTATTTCTGCTAGCGATGTGATTCACTCGTGGAAGATGCCTCAGCAGTCGTGCTCTCCTCCTCATCAGGCACCTCCGGTCTCATGGGATGTTCCTCGTGTGTTGTGGAGGTCTTCTCACTGGTACATACCTCAGGCAGACCTCCGAAATAATCGACTAGAGCTCCTCTAGGATCAGAGTGGGCGACTTTTCGGCGAATATAGTAGCCCAGTCTGTCGGCGCGAGAAGCGCCCAGTCAACTCAATAGTTCACAAATTTTAAGGAAAGCAGCCCACAGTCCCGTGGCCCAATCCAACAATCTGCACCATTCTCACAGAGTCCCAATTCGATGCTGACCGTTATTAACTTATGCTCAGACATGATATTGTCCTCAACATTCACATTATCATTTATAAGAAAGATATCCAAAAGATTTTCTCCCTCATGGGCAAAAATACGGACTGTTCCAACGCAAACTTATCCATAAAGTTTCGTAGATATTCAAAATGGAGCCTCGTTTCGTAGGAACCTCCATTTACTAGGCCAGTGGTCCAGTTTACGTTTCTGAGCTTAAAATCCCCATCGTGAGGATCTTCGTTATAGTGTTACCCAGCTGTTCAACTTTTTTGATAATTTGGCAATGATTGGATTAAATTTAATGGGTATGCAAGAGGGAGGCCTGTAAATAACTGCTACGATCAGCTTCAATTCGCTCAGCCACAGCTCAACGAATGAAACGACACAGAGACACGACACAACACAAAAGACAGTAAGAGATAGCAAATAACAATCGCGATAGTTCAGGAAGTGGAATGAAAGGGGCTGTAGGGAAGGTAAAATGCGCTAGGTGTTTGTAATGTCAAAAGTGCGGGGCGTTTAGAAGATCAAATGCGGGTGGATCAGTCACCGGCCGCGTACTGGTTGACCTTGAGTGGCGTAATTTCTGTTTTTATGAATTTGAATATTTTTATTTTCTTTGTTTTGTATATCTATTCATAGTTTATTTTTCATTGTTTTTCTATGTAATGAAAGCGTCTAACGCACTAACGGAACTTACCATTAACGGTCGGGAATACAATCCTTTTCCCTGCTTTAGGTAATGAAAGTTTTTATTTTCTTTTTATTAATAAAAAACTATTCCAAGTGATACATTTTTTATATTCTTATGTATCTTTTGTGTTATTTACGAACTATATTTTATCTCGGGAATTTTTTACCGTTCGAAGCGTGAGGTTTAACCCTAACCCACACTCAACACTTACATCCTCCCGACCTCTCTTTTACGAGATATGGTTTAAGATAATAACAATTTTTATTGCCCTTTATATTATTAGGAAAGGATTTTAAGGTGGAACTTTTTATATTTTTATATATTTTAGTACTATTTTCCAGCCAGGTCTTATCTTGGGAATTTTGCCATTGGACGCATTACGCTTAACACTAAACCACCTCGCGTGGCATACATCTTCTAGGTCTCTCTCACTCTCTTAAGAAATTGAACGTTTATCTTAAGAGATATGGTTTAAAAGTTTTTATTTTTAGTTTTTTCTAGGGGCCCGTACCGTCATTACAAATGACAGCTGGAAATTAATAAGTACTTCAGATGAAAAGCGTTGTCTCCTGTGCCGGGCTTCTTTTCCCTGCAAATGAAAACATGACGGAAAGTGTTATACAGTACCGAATTGTTTATTATCGTGGAAGTTTCAGGGGTCCAACCTGAAAGGCTCTGCCATGCCGTGAACGTTTCACGGGTTGGCTCAGCATTTGGATTTCTTCCTAACTTATTTCCATAGAGCGTGAAAAGATCACGCCAAGCTGCGAAAAATTCACGGGTTGGTTCAGCAATTGCATTTCTTCCTATCTCATTCCCATACAGCGTGACGGAAAAATATAAAAATATTTATAAATAAATAAATTAATAAATTAATTAATAGACAAATAAACAAATATAAAAACAAATAAATATATAAATAAATAAAAAGTAAACAAATAAATACATAAATAAAAACGCAACGCGAATTATTATATAGTACTTACCTTTTTGCTAGACAATGATTCATGGTCGCACATATTTTGTATTATTATGGATCTTCAGGGTCTTTTAATCTAAATAAATCTTATCTTGGGCATTTAAAACCATTTTGTGTCACTTAGAGTTCAAACTATAGCATGCGTCCGTTGCACACCAAGACATGCTTCGATCCGCCGCTTGTTCCACCCACTCCGGTTTCACATGATCCAGTGATCCAACCGCCACCGCCGCTGTTCCAAACCCTGTTCCCACAAATCTCTGACAGCGTGTTCGAGCGACACTAGCGCCAATTAAACGTGATCTATTAGTCTGGCATTGATAACTCACGCTTGGTCCTTACTCAAACAGGTTTCTCGTTCTATTTAAAGCTCTACCTCAGAGGCTTGCCCTAGCATCCCACCATATTATGCGTGAATTAGTGATCAATGTAGGCTTCAGTTACTGTAGATTAATATTTTTCCAAATATGTAGTTATTTGCAAAACAATGCTTATTTCAGGAAAAGAGTTCCTGTTTAATTATTCTCTTAAAATTTTGGTAAATAATTATAAATTTATATCCATATTGGAATGATTTTAGGAACATTGTAATGTACTATCAACTTAGCTAGCAAAACTCTCGACGGATTTTAGTCCCCTCATTATATGGACAGTAAACCTCTAGGGTTTGAACAGGGAAATTTCTTATTTTGCGCTATATTTTCATTTTACTGAACTACCGCCACACTTAAAAGCTATATTTCATGATTCAGATGCTATGTTTCACTATCTACGTTATTTTTTTTTGTGAATTAAAATATTTAGGAATTTGGTATCATAAATGCATGATATCTTAGTGTCCACTCACTTCAAGTCGAAATTTCGCAGAAAAATTTTAAATGAAGTAGGTAGCTAAAACTTGACATGAGAGTCGATGAGTTACAGCTGGTATAACACTCTACGGATTTTTGTCTCTCATTATGCGGTCCATCCAACAATCGATATCGAAGTGGGAAATCTCTTATTTTTAGTTGCATTTTTCGTTTCATTTGGGAGCTATGTTTTAACATCTGCGTTTTTTTTTGATGAATTACGATATTGAAAAAATTAGTAGCGTAATTTAGCCAACGTTTATACAAATTTTTGCCTAATATCCTATTTCAAGTAGGTTTCGTATTGTTCAATTGAACTCAATCTCGCCGTCCAAGAATCAGCGACACCGTACATTGTAACCTCAAACAAATCTTTCACACCCTCAAAGCAAGGAGCCCTCTCTACATCACCTACCACAGGGATCTCAACGGGAACCCAAACCCAGGACCTGACAAGCACTGAGCCTCTATGCACACTATGTCGTAGCATGGAGCCACGGTACACCATTCACAACTTCAGGCAACAACTGTACCACGGGTTGATGCGTTGATGCACGTACACAGGTACACAGAGCCTGAGCCTCCCCACACACCGTTTCCCGGGAGAGATCTCTGCCCGAAGCTCACCAGCACAATACCGCTCCAAGTGAGTCTTGTGAACTCACCAAAATGTCCGCACACTGCACAACCTCTTGTAGCTAGACAGCAAACACGCCACAATTCGGGCAACAACTCCCGTGATCACTGGTCCCACCACCTCGACACTGGCAGGCACTTCGTCACAGCCTCAGGTGACAACTCTACCACAGGTGTATGCAAGCACTCATACACACACACTCACAAACACACACGCACAGCCTGTACAATCTCCCAGACGACAGACACTGAGCCTCGCCCCACACTTCCTGCTGGGAAGAATGTCGGTCAGAAACCCTTCACAGAACAGCTCGCGGAGACCTTTGTCAACTCTCCATGATGCCCACGCACTACGCAACCTCTTGCGGCTCTGCAGCTCATATCATACTAGTCATAACTTCACAGGATCCGAAAAAAAGCCCCGGAGAAAAAAACCTCGGTAGGAAAAAACCCTAAAAAAAAGCACTCGGAACAAAGCCCCGATAGGAAAAATGCCCCCGCCCATCTAGAAGTTAAATTTAAGAGCCCTACTTAGTTACTTTGAAGTACAATATATTGAAGTATGGCATGTTCATAGACCAGGCCGGTTTCGATAAAAATCATCATCAGCGAGATTTGCAAAAACAAAGTATATTTTTGGGAAAATAAGTAAATGCTATCCTATATAACTAGGTAAAAGAAAGTGGTACTAGAAAAAAGCATAAAAATATTCAAGGAAAATTCCTAACTACTATTGCGAGTTAAAAAAACAAACAAACTAAGAACTAGTATACAGGGTTAGGTTCGTGGGACTCTACGGGTATTTACTCTATGGAAAGGAGCGCAGAAGATTGGTCGATGTTCCAAGAAGGGAGTTCAGTTTTTATGTACATTGATTCTAAAATACCTAAGTCATATTGAGTCTGTGCAGTATCTATTATAGTGAAATTACGGATATGAAGTGGGTGGTGCTGTCTGACAGTTAGAGGTCTGTTGGTTCGGAAAGATGTGCCTAAATGTTGAGAAAAGCGGACTTTGGACTGCTTGATACTGCTTCCAATGTACGAGTCATTGCAGACCTCGCATTGAAATTTATAAATAATCATGGAATGCAGATCAGACGGTACGGTGTCCTTGAATTTAAAAAAAAATGACTTTACAGCAAATGAATTTGTAGGAGCAAATTTAAAGTGAATTTGTGGATAAAAAATCGGTAAAATATGTTTCAAATATTGCATTATTTTGTACCAAGGAGGTCCGATGTAGATTAGTGGAACGTAAACTTCTTGTCGGGGTTCAGTAGAAACTGGAGTATGTGGTTTATGCTTTATATTTCAATTTCTCCCACCGCAGTCTAACAGAGCGCGAAAAGTTCTTACTATCATTCGGACTGAGCTTTCGTCTCCCAGTGTACAGACCATCGTTTTACCGCTTTTTCTATCCTCTGAAAGATTTATCAAAACGATCAAGAACTGTCAAATAGCACCGGATATGAACTTTACCTTCTTGTGCGATGAAATAAAGCACATTACTAAGAAAACATTTTATGGATTCAAGACTTGAAAGGTATTCTCACCAATATTCGGATCATCGGACATACGACTGCTACGCGAGCTAGGCAAGGACGAATCTTTGGTGGTATGCCAGCCCGACAAGGGCCGCGAAGTCGTTCTGTTAAACAATCCTGACTATATAGAAAAGATGAATGAAATTCTTGGTGACCCTTCCAAATTTGAAAAGCTAACAAATGCCGATCCCTTCGCCCTTACTATCAAGCTAGAAGATAAAATCAACAGATTCCTGGACAAGATCAAGAAAATAGGATGCATCACGGAATAAGTTTACAAGCAACTCACAAGTTCCAGTTCAGCTCCCGGTGTACTGTACGGCCTAGCCAAAGTGCACAAACCTAATTTACCGCTGCGCCCAATATTAGCTGCTTATAAAACTGCCATAGCAAAATTTCTGATACCGATTATCGAGCCGTTCAGCACCAATCGCTATACTCTCAAAAATTAGTATGAATTCACGTCTCAGCTATCGGAGCTGCAGTGTAATAATAACTGTTTCTTAGTTAGTTACGATGTGCAATCACTATATACCAATGTTCCCGTGCTTGAAAACGATAGCTTTACTAGGTGATGAAATTTTCTCTTCAGTGCTTCTTTTAGCTGGTTTTAACAAACGTAATTTTATGAACTTCTTGAAACTCTCAGTTGCAGATACTTTATTCTTTTTTAATAAAACTTTGTATAGACAAATAGAAGGCCTAGCTATGGGCAATCCCCTGGCCCTAGTACTTGCAAACGCATTTCTGAGCCAACTAGAAGAAAACTTTTTGAATAACTGCCCCTTGCAATTCAAACCCATTTTTTGTCGTAGTTTTCAGTGACCCCTCCCATAGCAGTAAATTTCTGGACAACATTAATAACCGACACACAAACATTTCTTTTACAATGGACACAGAAAAGAACAGGAAATTTCCGTTTTTAGATGTAACAGTTGAACGACACGACACATACTTTTCTACATCAATATACCGAAAACCAACATTCACTGGCTTAGGCAGTAGTTTCTTCAGCTTCACACTTCTTATTTATAAGATAAATGCTATCCGCACGTTACTCCATAGAGCATACAAACTCTCATATTCTTATTTCTATTTTAATATTTCTACGAAGAAATAAATTTCCTAAGAACATTCTTCAAAAAAAATGGATATCCCACTTCCCTGCTCAACAATTATCTCCGAATCCTTTCAAATGGAAAGCATAACCCACAAACTCCAGTTGCTACTGTAGACCCGACAAGAAGTTTACGTCCCGCTAGCCTACATCGGACCTTCTTCGTACAAAATAGTGCAATACTTGAAACATATTTTACCGGATTTTTATACACAAATTCACTTTAAATTTGCACTTACAAATTCATTTGCAGTAAATATAATTTTCAAATTCAAGGACACCGTACCGTCTGATCTGCGTTCCATGATTATTTATAAATTTCAATGCGAGGTTTGCAATGACCCGTACATTGGAAGCAGTATCAAGCAGTCCAAAGTCCGCTTTTCTCAATATTTAGGCACATCTTTCCGAACCAACAGACTTCTAACTGTCAGACAGCACCACCCACTTCAAATCCGTAATTTCACTATAATAGACACTGCGCAGACTCAATCTGACTTACGTATTTTATAAATCAATGTACATAAAAACTGAACGCCCTTCCTTGAACATCGACCAATCTTCCGCGCCCCCGTCCATTGTGTAAATACCCTTAGAGTCCCACGAACCTAACCATGTCAACTAGTTCTTTTTTTTTAAATCGCAGTAGTAGTTAGGAATTTTTCTTGAATATTTTCATGTTTTTTGCCATTACCACTTTCTTTTACCTATATATATAGGAGTAGTAGACAAAGCGAGAGTATCAAGACAACCGTTCCACTTACGCGTTCGCTCCAGACGGAACGCTTATCTTGATACCCTCGCTTTGTCTACTACTGTAAATATTCAAAAACATCAGTTTACA
>LQNS02278078.1:10053948-10064899 GCA_001587735.2 Parhyale hawaiensis | reverse complement strand
GTAAACTGATGTTTTTGAATATTTACAGTAGTAGACAAAGCGAGGGTATCAAGATAAGCGTTCCGTCTGGAGCGAACGCGTAAGTGGAACGGTTGTCTTGATACTCTCGCTTTGTCTACTACTTATAGGATAGCATTTTCTTATTTGCCCACGTATGGAATTTTGTAATTGTTATTCCGAAACTATCGCATAGAATATAGTTTAATGTATATACTTTGTTTTTGCAGATCTCACTGATGGGGATTTTTATCGAAACCGGCCTGGTCTGAGATTTTTACAATTCATATTGTCCATTTTAATGACAAAATAAAACAAATGATTTTTGACGTTGCAACAGTTCGTTTATTGATCCTACGGATTAGATTTTCAAGTAATACGCCAATTTCGGACATTTTTCATGTTTTGAGAAAAATTTAGGTGAAAATACCATACATAAGTGGAAATACCCCGGATTTATTGAGAAATGGTCCCTAAAAAGACCTAAAAAGAGACATGTGCTGTAGTGCACCGCACCCTGCTGTCGTACGGCCGGCAGCGCTGTACGTTTCAACTTCTGTTTATGCTGTGTATCTGCGTGTAACTTTAACCCAGAATTATAATTACGGATGGATAAAGAAGCTTTATGCAAATTATTCATAATAAATATGACGACCTTAGCTAAATGAGGCTACATCGACGCAGTCCCAGTTCAGTGTATACTGCATCAGTGTATGAATGTTGCGTACATTCATAGTACTGCGTACGTAGAGAGTACAGTCCCTACAATACAGCAGGCGCCCCACACTTCCCGCAACACATGCACGCTGCCTGCAGAGGAGAGTAAAATGCCACTGATGTCGAACAAAATGTACACGATTGTATGCTTTCTACCGTTCTCTTCAAAATTCTTATTATATTGTGTTTTACTATAATTTATCATTGAATTAATGGTTTAAATTGTATCTCAACTTATGTATAAATGTCTGAAGAGTATTCCTGTTCATATTTTATGCAAAATACTTTTATATAAATGAATTTATTAGCAATTCATTAGGCTGCGGTGCATTGCACCGCTCCTCTCCTGTTATAACTACTCACTAGAATCTCTCTTTGTAGGGTTATTGTGACATTCACACGCTGTAAGGTGCAATCACGGCACCGTGATCGCCAAAGTGAAAAGCTGAGTGGCCGGATAACTCTTGCGTTAGCATGTCCCCACTATGAAGATACCGACTCTTGAATTAGTGTGCCCCCACCATAAAGATACCGACTCTTGCGTTAGCATGCCCCCACCATAAAGATACCGTCTCTTGCATTAGTGTGCCCCCACCATAAAGATACCGACTCTTGCGTTAGTGTGACCCCACTATAAAGATACCGACTCTTGCGTTAGTGTGCCCCCACCACAAAGATACCGACTCTTGCGTTAGTGTGCCCTCACCATTAAGATACAGACTCTTACGTTAGTGTGCCCCCACCACAGAGATACCGACTCTTGCGTTAGTGTGCCCCCACCACAAAGATACCGACTCTTGCGTTAGTGTGCCCCCACCACAAAGATACCGACTCTTGCGTTAGTGTGCCCCACCATATAGATACTGGCAATGTTTCAGATAAAAAGCAGGGAAAGAAGTATTAAAGTTACTTGAGCTCGAAAAGATGAGTTTCAGAACTACAGTAGAAGCATATCCAGCGCTCTCTTCAAGTAGAGTATGACTATCTCCACTAGCAAGTGAAAATGCTTCAGAAAATAATGCAACTATTTTGTTGATCGGATAGACGGGCGGCAAATACAGACGAGCGACCGTAGTTACAGTGGCAGATCCCTAGCTTCTTGAAAACTCCAGACTTTATAGCACCGGTTACGACACTTTTTGTTAACACAAGCCAGTTAAGCTTAATAGTTTCGAAATAATAAATACATGGTCGGTTAACAAATAAAATTTGACGTTTCGGGATTAAAAAACCATAAGGAACAATAATCTACAACCTATAAATAAATAAATACTTCCTTTATTTCTTATACGGTGAGGGGAGCATAGATTTCGTCGAGGGGGGGGTAGTCTAAAAAGAGGATGAGCAGAGCTACGTGGAGAGGCCGGATGTCAGCTCCTGTACAGTCGGCTGGTATGAGACTAATTGTGGACTGTGTGATGCAGTACAGCTGAGGTCATAATGTTAAGACCGGGTCTTGTTCTGTGGATGTAGAGGGACTCTAACGTTGTGAGTTCGATTGGATTAGAAGAGTCTATGATTGAGAAGTCATTCTTGCTGATGGGATGGTTGTTTTACTCAGCATGTAGGCGGGGAGCTGAATGTGAGGGTTTTACAAGCGATAAACCGGTTCGACTAGATACGCCTAAATGTTGATCAATACGGGCTTTGAAATGTTGTCCAGTGCTACCGATATACAAAGTATTGTATCCTGTGTATTTGAAACGGTAGATAACACCTGACAAAAATGGCGTAGGAGGTTTGTCTTTAAATTTAAAGTAGGACCTTATAGTAAATGTGTTTTTGTATGAAAATTTGAAGTTAATTTGTAGGTAGGCTGAACAGAGGAACGTTTTCAATGTGTTTACTATACTAACAGAAGCTTTGTTGTAGTACGGAAGCGAGTGAAAGAAGTCTTATTTACGGACGGAGGGTTTGCTAGGAATAATTTACAGTAGTGGTCCAGAAAATGGTGCGGATAACCGTTATTTTTGAAATATGTTCGGATAAAATTAACTTCGTTTGAGAAGGCAAGGTATAAGGGGGACAAATGGTATGAGCGAAATAGTATTTTTTTATTGATTTGAAATTGATCGTAGCAGTGACTGAATAAACTTGTCCCGAGGCTTGAGAATGTAGGCTCTCTGTAAACCCCAGTGGTAAGCATTGAGTCTTAGTTGGTTATTAAAACAAAATAATTATCAGACTGGTTTTCGGCAGTGTCTTTGATGTTTGGATGTTTACTATTCAATTATTGCAGAAATAAATAGAATCAGAATCAGTTTTGTTGTTAAATATGAGGAAGGCGTCATCTACACAGGGATTATAGAAGATCGGTTTGAAGTTGTTTAGCCAATCGTCCCGCTTGATCCCTCGCTAGCAAATATTTTCCTATGCCATCACGAAACTCTTTGGCTTAACAACTGCCCATTTTATACCTCCCACCAGTAACATCCTGTAACGCTCGTTGTCTGTTAAATAATTTTCTTTTTAGATGTCCTTTGTAGTTCTGATGATGCTAATTAAGCTACTGAAACGTTAACTTTAAACATTTTGTCAGCAACTGCATATTCATTAAAGATTTACGTTGAGTTCTATTACGCGAATGACTGCGGGAGAAACCCATACTTTAAAGTTTACTTTATTTTATGCTGAATTCATTGTAGTCCCTTAGCTTAGTCTAGACTGTTCTGGGGTGTGGTTGATGGTTTCGCTTCTTGACCACATTCCTGACCGGTCCATCCTCCGTTTCCTCTACCTGCTTTCTGTAGCTATCTCGCCGCAGCCTTTTTCCGATATTCATCATAGCCTTGATTCACCTCTTTTTCTTGAAAATTAGATTCCCCACCAGCAAGCCAACATCTACCACAATCTTCAATAGGAATGGACCGCACGGAGTTTCAATCTTTAGGAAATATCAAAAGTTCACTAAAAAACACGAAAAATATCAGCTAGACCTCAACATTCTGCACTGTTGTAAGGCGTAGCAGGTCACGCCAAAATTTTCCCGGTTCCGTCTATATAGGCAGTCACATCAGAACAAAACAGTCAACTATACAAATCATGGCAGTCAAAGCTCTTACACCTCGAAATTCAAACCCAACACAGTAATATACCACGTATGTAAATTCAGCCAACCATTTTTATATCAAATCAAAACTTGTTTTTGTTTTCTAGACTGTCTGAATTTAATGCATTTTGCACAAGGTAATAATGAGAAATACACAGGTACAATAAATACTGTCAACAGCAGAAAATTAAGCACATTAGGCTCATTCTCTAACGTAACATCCGGCTACCCAGAAAATGCATTTTTTAACTACTCTAACGTAACGATTGAACCACGCCTCAAGTTTCTGTTATCATTTGGTTTGAATTTTTGCTTGCCTGTATTCAGACCCAATTATTACAAACATTTCATTAGTTTTGAGAATTTAGCCAACGGATTGAAACCCAGTGACTAAGTTCTAAATTTTCATTTATTGAAGTAAAAAAACAGAATGAAAGAAACTTGCGATAAAATTTTCGCCTCATACAGCAAACCGTTCTCCACTATATTTTGAAGATCTGATTTTTTCTTTTTTATCAAAGTTTAGTAAGGAAGATACGGTTGTAGTTTGTAGACCGGACAAGGGTAGGGGGTCGTCATCTTAGATAAGAATGAATACGATAAAAAATGAACACCATCATGGTCGACGCTTCTAAGTTCACCCTCTATGAAAAACCCACTGATCCTTTCAAACTTACACCCAAATTCATAGATAAAATCCACAGATTCCTAAAAAAATACCAGCCCAAGACATTATCACTAAATCAACCTGTACAGTTCTGGCGCCTCTCCCGGAGTAGTATACGGTCTCCCGGTCTCCCTAAAGTACACAAAACTAATATCCTTTTATATCAATTTTAGCTGTATCTAATACTCCATCTTACCCAATTGAAAAATTCCTCGTTCCATTACTTGAAATTTTAACAACCAGCTTGTACACTCTGCGCAACTGTTATGAATCCAAAGATAGCATCACATTCCTTCAATTGCCACCCAATGCATACCTATCCAGCTTTGACATCACTTCCCAATTTACTAATATACCTGTAGACGAAATAATATATATCATACGTAATATACAGTGCCTAGACATAAGTATTTGCACAACTCTATTTTTTATGTATTTAAAAAATTTAGGGACTGCTCTAGGATAATTAATACAGGAAGTTTATATAACATATATATAATTGAATATTTAAACAGAACAGTCAAATGTGCGCTTATAACAAGAAAATTTAACACAAGCAAAAGTAATGAGGGTCAAAGGTATTCGACCAAAAAAAATTATCACATTAGTACTTGGTGGCGTGACCTTTATTGGTAATAACAGCATGGAGACGATTGTTATAGCTGGAAATTAACTTTTCACATTCACTTGATGGTATTTTTTCCATTCTTCAATGCTGATAACCATTAATTCAGTACGGTTTTTGGGACACCGTTTGTGGACACCAGATTTAAAAAGACTCCGCAAATTTTCTATTGGATTAAAGTCCGGTGATTGGCTAGGCCAAGGAAGAACATTTATTTTCTTCCTTTGAAACCATTATTTCGCTAAATTTGCAGTATGCTAGTGGTCGTTGTCTTGTTGGAAGGACCACCTTCCGTAGAACTTTTTAGCACTTGGAAGCATCTTCTTCTCTAATATCTCCCGGTACATGAAACTATTCATCTTGCCATCAATGATATGAAGGTCCCCAACACCATGGGCAGTAAAGCAACCCCACACCATGTTGCTGCTCCCTCTATGCTTCACGGTGGGGATGGTGTTCTTGGGGTCATAGGCAGTACCACGTTTCCTCCATACATGCCGAGCTTCGTTTCGGCCAAAAAGTTCTATTTTAGTTTCGACAGACCATATAACCCCTTTCCAAAACTCATTTCCTTTGTCCAGGTGGTCTTTGGAAAATGTTAAGCGGCTCTTGACATGTTTTGCTGTAAGAAGAGGAATTTTGCGAGGAGTGTAAGAATGAATGCCAGTACGGTTCAATTCCCTAACAATAGTTTTCTTGATGACATGCAGTCCCTGCGACGCCAGTTCACTCTGAAGGTCAGCACGAGTTGTTATGGGGTCATTAGTCACCTTACGTAGCATGTAGCACCGAGGACGACCCATGATCTTACGTGGAGCTCCAGCTCTTGGCAGGTTGGAGACCGCTCCAGTTACTTGATGCTTGTGGACTATTGCCCCAACCGTTGAGAAAGGAACATTGAAACGTTCTCCTATTACTCTATATGTTAATCCCTCACTACGAAGTTGAATTATCCGTTTACAAGTAGCTTCAGGGATTTCCTTATCTTTTGGCATTGTAGTGAGACTGTGCCCGACTTCATTGAGGTCTAGAGAGGTAATGATTGCGCCGGCTGTAGTCTGTTTACATTGCATTTGTTTCAAGACGTTTCGTGGACGTTCTAGAATATTTCCAAACGAATTTATTAACATTATACTATTAAATATGAAAGATTCAACATCATATTTATTTTGGTCAAATACTTTTGTCCCTCATTACTTTAACTTGCGCTAAAGTTTCTTGTTATAAGTGCACATTTGACTGTTCTGTGTAAATATTCTATTTTATATATATATATATATATATATTATATGAACTTCCTGTATTAATTATCCTAAAGCAATCCCAAAATTTTTTAAAATACATAAAAAATAGAGCTATTCACTGTATCATATGACAACGCTGAATCATGCTGCGCCATGAAGCAACCCACTTTTTAGAAATTTTCACAATTTGGCCATCAAAGATTCATTTTTCATTTTCAACAACGGGTTATATGTACAATCAAATGGAAAAAATATCCATATGCTCCCCGCTCGGCCCCACTGTAACTAATATATTTTTGTGCCATCATGAAACAATATGGCTTAACGATTACCCGATTAGTTTTAAACCCATCCATTATAAATGTTATGTAGACAAAACCTTCCGTGTTTACAAAGATTCTGCGGATTCGGACTAATTTCTACAATATTTAAATAATAAGGATCCCAACATAGAGATCACTACTGAGAACCAATCAAACGATTCTATGGTATTTTTAGACACCCTAGTAATAAATCAGGACTCGACACTAACCACTAGAATCTCTAGGAAGCCAACATTTTCAGGCCTTGAAACTAGCTTCTTCAGTCACTGCTACGACCAATTTAAAATTAATGCTTTCGAAACTATTGTTCGGGCATATCATCAATCCTCCTCATCATTTTCAAATGAAATAGATTTTCTTTGTACATTCTTTAAGAATAACGGTTATCCACATCACCTTTTAGATTACTACTGCAAACTGTTCATGTACCAATTGTTTGATCCCTTCCATACTACTGCCAAGCCACTGTCGATACCGTCAATTCTTTGAAAACTTTCTTCTGAGAGGCTTACCCGCATATAAATTTCAGGTTCTCTAACAGGAACACATTTACCACAGGGTTCTATTTCAAATTCAAAGACAAACTTCACCACACCTCTTCTGTCCAGCGTTGTGTATAAATTTGAGTGCAAGAGCTGCGGTGCTTCGTACTATCGCACTACTGGACAGCATTTCAAAACCCGCGTTGATCAACATTGGTTATATCGACTAGAACAGGCTTACCAGTTGCCAAAACAATCTATTCAGCTCCCCGTCTTTATGTAGAACAAAAAATTCACCGTATTAGTAGGAATGACTTCTCCATCGTAGACTTTTCCAACTCAATAGAACTGACCACTTTGAAATTTCTCTACATCTATAGAACAAAACTCAGCCTCAATACAATGACTACGGCCATACCTCTCATTACGGTCCACAGCTGAATTTAGTCTTTTACCTCTGACTGTACCAGGTCTCTTTTCCCGGCTCTATAGCCGTACCGCCACTGCAACTTTCAAAACCGCCCGACTGTGCAAGCATAGTCGTCAGGACCTTCCAAGCTCGTCCTGGTCATTGTATTTTACACTTTCCACCGGTAACATATTTTCGTCCTGTTCGTATCAGTTAAATAAAATTTCTTTTTAGGCTTACTGCGGTTTTAATTTATTTTTTCAACGTTACTGGGTGTTAATAACCTCACTTTTGTTGCGGCTCTTGGGATGAGGTCTACCGAAACTTGTACACAAATCGATTTCTGAGGTTATTGCTTCGCATCCGTCATTGGAAAAAACTCAACTGAATATAATATTAAAGGACATTACGTGTAGTATCTATGAGTTAATTTTTTTTAAATATTAATATTCCAAGAAATTATGATGAATTTTCAATTTTTCTCTATGTCCGAAGGTATAATGTATATCGCCCACTGCAGATATATAATTGTGAATTTAGATTCTATGCTTTGCAACGCATTTCCTGGGGTACGACGAACAAATTAATCTTTGTTTGAGGTCTCCGTGATTATTAGAACTCATATCATTAACGCTTACGTATATCGGCCTCCAGGCCCAATTACGAGAGGCCAGATTTCAGTGTCCAGTCAATGTATGGTGTAGTCTATGCGTTTAGTAAAAGTCAACTTAACTGTGATCATTTAAAAATGTACGCAAAGTACATTTTTCCATACTACACACCAAGAACTATGCTTTGTCCGTGTTTGTGAATTCAGGCTTTCACTTCAAGTCCATCAGTGATAACTAGTTATGTACACCTTTATGTCGATTTTCCTAGTTCTCTCTATTAAGGGATATCACCCTTAACATATGGAAACCAAATCCTTGAAGGTCGCACCGATTCTCTTACTTGCATCAGTTTGAGCACATTCGTCTGGACACCAAAAGTAAGCCTATGAGGCATGACTTCTCCGGAACTTTAGAAAGAAGGTTTGCATTTGTTACTTTGAAGCGTGTTGTGTCAGAAGCTATGTTATTACGCCGAGGATGCTGACAACAGCATTTTATCGAGTAAGAAGTCTCGTAGGTAACCGATTGAGGGCCAATGTCTGAAACTCGATTCAGCAGATGGAAGACAGTGCACCAGCATGAAACTTAAAACAAGTCAAGCCTTGAAGGCTTTATTTTGGTGCTAAAACGAACATGCCTAAGGGCTGCAAAATATAGTGAATAAACAATTGGTAAGTTTCGTCATATATAAAATGTCTTCGAAATTTATCGGTACCATTTTTTTTTGTCCACATTTATTAAAGAAATCGATATACTGTATGCAAGTCCAATCAAAATAATCATGTTGTCTAAATAAGCATACGTATAATTTTTTGGCCGTGAGCTTAGGCACACGGAAACATCGGGAAAAATAGGGTAAATTTTTACGAAAATCCAATATGGCGTCCAGCTAATTCACTGCTATATATCGATAGTAATCGATAGGAGAAGTGCAGTGATACCCATACATATCAGTCGGAAATGCATAGTTATATGAGATATATGACTTTGAAGTTCTAATTGTTTTTCTATGGGAGAAAATAGCCGGCGGGGTTCTAGTCTTGCTAACGACCCCATAGGAACCTTATTAACCCAACATAACCTAATCTAACCCAACCTGACCTGACCCAATCTAACCTAACACAACCTAACCAAACCCAACCTAACCTAACCCTACCAAACCTAATCTAACCTAACCCCACCTAGCCTAACCAAACCGTACCTAACCTAACCCAACCCTACCTAACCTAGCCCAACCTAACCTTATCAAACAAAATTTAAAGGTTATGTTAGGTTGGGTTAGGTTAGGATGGGTTAAGTTAGGCTGGCTTCGGTTTGGTTAGGTTGGGTTAGGTTTGGTTAGGTTGGGATAGGTTGGGATATTAAGATTCCTATGGGGTCGCTAGCAAGCCTAAAGTGACGCCCGCTATTTTCTCCCATAGAAAAACAATACCAACTTCAAAGTCATATATCTCAAAAACTATGCATATCCGACTGATATATATGGGTATCACTGCACGTCTCTAATAGACTGCTATCAATTTCTACTAGTGAATTAGCTGGGCTTCATATTGGGTTTTTGTAAAAAATATACCAAAAATAGATACGTAAACGTATGGAGTACACGATACAGTCTCGCAGGAAGAGTTGAAAAGCCATCGGCGGGCACAACAACCGCTGTTCTGGTCAGCAAATAGAGGCAGTTACGTGACCCCCTAAGGGGCTGTAGATGTGCTGACTCGGCCAAACTCGCATCTATTTAATCTTAGGTTCATAAAGCGGCGAGACGAGCTGAGCAAGCATTTCTGAGCAGCCACAGTCCCCATCCAGTTCCAGCCAACTGGAAACGCAACACGCTCTTGTATCGATTGGTCTAGCGTTTCAAAAGCAGTAAGTAAAAGAACGGCAATGCGAGCAAGAGGGAAACAGTCTAAAGAACATTGTATACGCGCTTCCAGACACAAGTTGCTCTAGAACTGGCAGTTATATGGAAGATTATGTCCAGTAATCTTTTCAAGATGCGATTCATTCCTAAAAGCTGTACCATTGGCCGGCCATATGGGTTGCGTCATCGTAAATATGTTTCGAAATATTGTCAGTGACACTCCGTGGATACTTAATAACATTTATTGCACAGCTAACCATCGATTGGAGAGTTCTTGACATGAGACAAAATATTGAACATGACATTGACTGAGCTACTTCAGGTGTGACTATCGGAACACGAATGAGACAACGCTGTCCGGTTTTTACATCTATGCGTTGATCGGTAAAGAGTTCTTATGATTTTTTTCTCATTTGGCATTATGTGCAAACGCAATATGCTTTTTATATATTTTGGTAAGTTCATTACAACAGAACGTTAGCAGTGAACGTAGGTTCCGAGATGCACTACGAATCGCCCTACCTCACACGGATCAAAAATATTAATTTTTTACGCTTTTGAGTGTGCTTACATTAGTCGGTGCGCAACTAATCATTATGGGCATCACATACCATGAGATACAAGAAAGAGTGCCAGCTATAAGCTATATAATAACACGCAGTTAGTTCGTTGCTTGCTTGAGTTGGAGGAAATGCCACTCTAAAGGCGGACGAGACCTTTTGGTCCAACGGCATCCCTGATAGGAGATGAACAGGCTGGTGCCATAGCTGGGTACTCAGTCTTCCGCAGTCTGCTCCTCCCTCTCTTCCATCAGGTAGTACCACCTGATGCTCTTTTCCTTTCTTTTCTTCTTCTTTTCGGCCAAAGGCTGTACTGGTGATGGCAGGGTCTGGGGCGCGTAGATAGCTGGCCGCTTTCGTAGCTATCGTTACTGTCGATTTGTTTTTGCCTTATTATGCTTTA
>LQNS02278078.1:10015084-10026954 GCA_001587735.2 Parhyale hawaiensis | reverse complement strand
ATCATCAATTACTGAAACACTGTACGATCGCAATACAACGACAAGAAAAGAGGAAAGACAGAGAGAAAAGAAAATTTTCAGAATCATTTAGCATCCAAGCAGAACTCAGGCCACTTTTTGGTGTTACGGCGTAACTAGAGCACTCTGGGAGCGCATACCTCCGCCAAGTGAGGCAACGGTAGCAAAAAATTCAAATTGGCTCTGTGCCTATAATTTTCTTTGTATGAACTCCAAAATTTAAGCATTTGTGCCTTTTGATAGTAATAACAGCTTGTGCAACTTTCTTGAAGATCCGTTAATAACTTTTTGAGTTATACTGCTAACAAACATTATGACAAAACATGAGTCAAACATACAAACGAACAAACCGATCTGCACCAAAATGTAATCAATTATGTCTTTCAACATTACTAACAACCCCTATAAATTTCATAAAGATCCATGCATTATTTTGTGAGTTATTGTGCCAACAAGTATAAAATTAAAACCAGTGACAAACGAACGAAAGTAGTAAAACAAAATATTTTGTTTTACTACTAACGAACAAACGGATCTTTACCAAAATTTGGTCGTTTACTCTTTGTTATATACCTAACAACTCATGTTAATTTAAAAAATCCATTCATAACTTTTTGCATTATGGCTTTGAGAAAAATGAGGCAGATAAACCAACAAACAAACAAACGGATGGACATATCTTCACCAAAAGTTAATCATCTGTTCCTCCTAACATACCAAACAATCCCTATAAATTTTGTCCAATCGGTTCATAACTTTTTGAGTTAACTTGATGACAGACAAATAGACAGACAAACACGCAGATAGACAAACACGACGAAAACATAACCTCCTTGGCGGAGGTAAACATGAGCTGCCAGAGAGCATAGTTTTCCTGAAGGGAAGATGTGGTAAGATACAATAGTAATTAATAGGTTTCGAGCCAAGGGCAACATAGACCAACTCACCAATGATTTTAGTACTTGTGTAGATATCTAAGAAGCCGTATTTTGATGCCACTAGTCATCCGACAGGTCTTAACGTCGTAATACTGTAGCAAAAATTTAATCCTGATAGCAACGCCCGGCGGTGGTTTTGTTATATGCACGCAGATTGTCTAGAGCTTCGTCTGTCCCGCAATTTGTATGTTAATGGGCAGTAAGATGACAAGATTCTCCCCGTAGTGAGAAAACCTAAAACTGGCTGAGCAGGTCGCAGCGCTTCCCTTTTACACCCGAGAAAATGCTCGTAAAGACACCGCTAAAGATCCCACCGGTTTTGATTAAAAATTCAGCAGGGAGATAAACGAGGAAGCCTTCCTTAGAAAAGTCACCAAATTGCTTGGGTTTTTCGAAAGCTCTTTGATTCTCTGAGTGAAGTGAACCGGCAACGGAAACAGCCAATCCATTTTCTAGGGCAGCAGAAACCACTCAAGCAAAACAATGCATTTAGCATGATGACAGAAGCGTGCTCTTTTGAACTGGAGAACTTTTACTGGCCAACGTTATTTTTCAAGTTGTGCTTGCGGAACTTTTTCTAATTTCACGCAGAAGGCTGTGCAAACGTTAAACGTTAAGCATCTGAAGCGTAACGTTTGTCAAAGCAAGCAGCAATATAAGAAAACAATTCGTGGACCGTGAGACGAAAAGGCTCTAAAACAATTGGAAAACAGAGGACGTCAGGCAGTAGTGAAAACACAAACTGCTCAGACCGTAGGAGCGAAGCATCAAGAGAAGAGCATATATCTCAATCGGAAATTTAGAGGCATTTATCCGATGTTATCGGAAACCTTTCACCATTTTCCCATAGGTAACTGATAATTAATGCCTATAAATTTCCGATCGGGTAATAATGTATTACAAGTGAGAGAGATGACGCGTGTTACGTAAGCATAAAGTTGAAGCAACGGTGCGCTTGCATAGCTTTTAGGAAAAATGTGTCATGTTAATGCAATGGTTGGGATATTGTAACAAAATGGTCGTAATGCACACACACTGTAGGGGGAGCAAAGAAGTGGTAAAACGCTGGATAAAATAATGCTTCTTCGCTAAAAAAAAATATTTAAAAATCATCTATTGAGACAGAAACGACAGTGGCCATGTGCTCCGACTAAAAAAGTGGCTAATACAAGTAATGATCGTAGTTGTAACCTACTCTGACAGACTGTCGAAATTGGCAACACTGTCCACAAATCGATCATGAATCCGTCACGCGTATACAGACTGCTGCCTGTAGAACTATTTAGATGAAGGGCCCATTACATTCTGTCATAAGACGACTGATAAAAAACATCGTACAATAATATATCAATGTGAGCGTGGCAGATATTTCCTGGAGAGAGGCGAGATGCCGTGCTGCGACGGATGAGACAGTCGCCACTCTGGGGCGCCAACAGAACTAATAAAACTATACTATATACGCTGTCACAAGTTGTACTTCGACCAAACTTGGATATCCTTCTAATTTAATTTTTAAGTCGCCCCCATGTCCCGATCGGGAGCGACGAGACTTCTGCAGAGAAGTGACAAGTTTTCAAGAGATCGCTCAAGTTTTTTAATGGCAAAATGATAGTTTAGCGAGACAGCTACAATGGTACCATAGAGAACGAAGTAAGATCTTCGAAAAGTAATAAGATTAACTAGCAAAAGAATAACAATGGCTTACATATATATTATTTGAAACCTTAGTCGAATTTTCCATTCTTAATATTTTTAACCGGCTTATTGAAATTTGAAAAAGTTGAACTCTATAAGCTGTAGTTTTTACACAATTTTAAATTCCTTTCTTGGGCCTTTTGTTGTGAAATAAATACAATACATATTAGGGTTCAGGGTAATCTAAAATAAACCAAACCACAACTGCACAATAATTTGTGCGAACCCCAAAGGCCTTTGCAGACGAGAGTCGGAACACGAGAACGTTTCGTGTTCTGGGAACGGAAGTTCCACAGTAAGGCTGTTTTGCCGCACCTAGCTGCAACTTTGTGTTCGGGGCTTTAAATCCCCCCCCCCTGTTGCATTTCTGTTGCACGAAACGGGAACAAAACAGTGGCTGTGGCGATGCTTATCTTGAAGTATCTGTAAATTTTATATGAAAACAAATTTTCCCGATAAGTAATGAAGTTTTTGTCATATTTTAAGCGGCATAGTTCATTTTTTAGATAAATTCTGCAATATTTAAGTGTTTCCGGAGGTGCATCATCACATGCTGCTGTCGAGAGAGTCTGTAGCATAAGCGAATTATTGGGCTGATGGGAAATATTTTGAGGAATTTGAAAGGTGCTATGATTTACTAGTGTGTGTGATAACATGGATGAAGTTGGCTACTACTTAGAGGTTGGCCAGAATGGATATGGTTCACAATTACATATCTAAAGAGATATTCACTTTAAATAATGCTGTACGATACTAAATAAATAGTAGTCATCAGCTTCATATTGTGCACATTAAAATAGAAAGTTTGCAGAGCAATTTGAGAAAACAATGTGAAACATTGGTGATATTTTTCCTTTGACAGGTGGCAGCAGCAACTGAACACTGAAGCAGTTGGTAAGCGATGATCAGTTGATGTGCTCGCGAGTCTCGACAGTAGACTCCGCGTGTGCAGCGCCGGAAACATTTGTTCCACGAAACGGAAACTGTTTGTGCTCGCGCCTTGGGAACAAAAAGTCTTAGTCAGCTGGCTTAACATACTTCATTTCCTCCAAGGTCAACAAAGGTCGAAGCTGTTGATAAAATGGGATCCATTCTAATGTAGTACGCTATGGAACAAGAAAGTTTGAAAAGTAGAAGAGACCGATTTGTCCATCAGTCAAATTGTCAGTCGTGAGAACTTAACATTTCCTTAACTCTCTATCAACCTCTCGGGCCGGATGCACAAACGCCTTGTGTAAGTTACGGTTACGTAAACTGTACAGTTCCTTGAAGAAGTACCGATATCGCCGCTATATAAGATTTTATCACTTGTCTTATACTGATCTTCACAATGTTATGATCAAAGTACTTTGAACCTTCAACCGATGCAGACCTAAGTTGTAGACAAGACTCAAATGTTTAATCAAGGTGTAAAAATGTAAAACTTCAGCGGTTACATCGTTGCATTCGTGCCGGCAGCTGTATAGTTACGAAGCTTGTACGTCGTTTGAGCATCCGGCCCCCGAGCAGTGATAAGTGTCCTATCATCCAATTTGATCTGCATAAAGAATCGTTATTTTCTATGCAGAAAAGTGTTTAAATTCACTTTCATGAGCTCACCTGTGCTTCCTTCCATTTTCTTGTTGTCACGTAATATCAAAGAGTTTAATATGTTTTACCACACTCTCTCCGATGCACTGCGACGTCAAGGAGATGATGACAAAATTCTGAGAAAACCAGGTGCCTTGATGCAAAAACAGTAAGACATTGCGGCCAAACTAACGTCAGTTCAGTTGAGCCGTTATAGCCTGGACTTGTCCGGAATTTCAAATACACGCGTCTTCACTTACCCTCTCTGAATCGCTTTACATGTGTAAGAACTAACCTAATCACGGCTGCAAGCTCCATTTTACGGATCAAGACGAATTTTTCGAAAGTCTCATTTAAAATCAGATCAGAGATAATGCATTGAAACTCGATTGAAAGTGTGAAAGGCAGCTCACTCGTTTGAATTTCTGGATAAGTTTAGCGTATTGGGAATAAATTCGCCACCCAATCGATGTGATCTTTGCCTTAATTTCTACGGAAAGCTAACAATTACTGTAAAGTCAACGTGATCGCACATCCCAACCGGGAGGCCAACACGCACTGGTGCAGATCTGTGCCTTCTGGCAAGGCCTCCTATATAAAGCACATGAGCAGGCCTTACTTTCGGCCCTAGAGGCGTGGACGGTTTCAATCGATCACAGATCGTCACGACCTATGGCACCAGCGATGGAACCTCCTATGCGACGGTCTGCGCTCCCGGCAGTCCCCAGTTTGGTTAGAGTCAACAGCCCAGAAACAGTATCTGAACACCGAATGCTGCCTTAAAACAAACCAAGCAGAAGAACTCGCCTGCTGGCGACCTACACAGTCCAGGTATGACATTAACACTGAAGCATCCTGTTATTATAACACGATGCTTGATTATTGAGGTGAGGGGTAGGTCTGTTTGCGGGTCACTTAAGGTAGAGTCACCCTGATCACACGTCCCTACTGGAAAATCCACAAGCAGTAGTAAAGTATTCTCCTAGTTTAAGCCTCCCTACCCTACTGAGGTCCAAAGAGAGGAAGAAAGAAGGGGCATAAAGAATGTTACGAGGAACGTGGAACCCATATACGAGTCAAGGCGCTTGGGAGCAGCAAGTCGGGAATGAAGAGGAAGAACAGAACAAAGCATCATCAGTAGGGATATGAAATCGGAAAGATATAAAGTGGACACGAAAGACAGACGTCCCGAAGGATCCACAAGCACTGGTTTGTTCTTCAAACATAATGCTACCTGGCTCAAAGTAGTGCACGGCTGCGGTTCATCACAGTTCAACATTTATGGCCCAGGACTGTAAGCTCTTATGCTTCCTGGTTATAGGAATAAAATACGTTAAACTCGACGGTAGTTTGATCCTACAAGCCGTATTTTTGTTCGCGTTAATCATTTCCATGAACGGGAGTTGTAATTTTCAATGCCCATTAGCTAACAAGGAAGCTGAAGCAGGCTATATCAACTAGTCAAGTGATAGCAGGTGTCAAATTGGAAGCTCTCGTCTCTAAAATGTTTTTATATTATCTAGGATGTTACTTGCCACTTTTGCAGGATGTGTGTCACAAATTGCTCTAGTATATCAATATTCAATTCATGAGCATTAAGAATATTCCTGAATTAGTGCCTTTTGGTGCTTAAAAAGAAAAAATGTAAATCTGTTTACTCAAGTACTTGAATACATTTCATGTATTTAGTATTTAAATACATTTCAAATATGTATTTAATTACATTTTTACCGATGTATTTAGTATTTAAATACTTTAATGTATTAAGTGCCCATCAGTGCCTCCACCCAAGGTTAGTTTGTTAGGTTGTCTTTGCGAGTGATGGGAATATCTAGGTGTGCCGAGAACCAAAGGAACTCTTGAGGCACGATATTCTAAAGCTTTAGGGTTGTTTTCGCCCGCATGAACCTAAATTTGTGACCCTTTGTAGTGGCAAAATGAAGTCACAGGACTATTTGTAAGTTATTAGTGGTCACCTTCACTAATCTTTGGATGTTGTTTTTCTGATGGCGTGTTTCGGGACGATAATGCTCGTGTTCATAGAGACAAAACTATCTTAGATTGGTTTTCAGAACATGAACGATCGTTGAAACATATGAACTGTTCGTTCCCCACAATCTTCAGATTTTGACCCTTAGTAGAATTCTTCCCCTCCTTGAGAGGTAAATTTTAACTTGTATATTCGCCCATTAGTATATAGGCTGTATTCAGCCTTTGTTGACGTAGTAGTAACTTACTTCTAGGTACTTTTGTGCCTAGTGGAGAGTTCAGTTGAGTTCTTAAATCTCCTTCGACAGTGGAGTGCAGTCTTGAAGCTTGAAGCTTCTTCGGGCCGTAATGTTCAGTTCTTATATCTACTGCTGGCCGTTAGAGTTGAGTTCAGATCCTAAGGCTCCTTGTAGGCAGCTCGGTTTAGTTCTTAAGTTCCTTCTTGCGGTACAGTTCGTTACTAGCGTGACGTCTGCGTCTTCTAGTAGTATTTGTTAGAGGAGTTAAAAACTATAGTAAGGCAAAAAAAATGCTCATAATAAATAGAAGTCAACAAAATTTAAAATTTAACGTTTCGGGATGAAAATCCCACCATAAAAAAAAAAAAATTAAGAAACTAACCTACAAACTACAAATAAAAATTTCTTTTTGTCTAATGAATGAGGGGAGCATGGATGTTATCGGAGAGAGGTCTAAAACGCAAATGAACAGAGCTGCTTGGAGGAGCTGGGCTTCAGCTCCTGTACAATCAGCAGATTTTAGGATAAGTGTGGACGGTATGAAGAGGTACAGCCGAGGTCATAATGTTGAGGCTACGTTTGGTTCTATGAATGTGGAGGGACTCTAATGTTGTTAGCTCGATGAGATTGGAAGAGTCTATGATGGAGAAGTCATTCCTGCTGATGGGATAGTTGTTTTGCTCAGCATGTAGGCGGGGGGCTGCACGTGAGGATTTCGCAAGTGGTAAATTGGTACGACAGAATACACCTAAATGTTGGTCAATACGGGCTTTGAAGTGTTGTCCAGTGCTACCTATAGATGAGGCACTGCAGGCCTGGCACCGGTAACGGTAAATAACACTGGACAAATGTGGTGTGGGGGGTTTGTCTTTGAATTTGAAGTTGGACCCTATGGTAAATGTGTTTCTGTATGAAAATTTGAAGTTGATATATGCGTAGGTATCAGAGAGGAACGCTTTCAGAGTGTTTATTGCACTAACAGATGCTTTGTTGTAGTATGGAAGCGAGTGAAAGAAGTCCAATTTACTGACCCAGGGTTTGCTAATGCCGGGATCGAACAGCTTGTCTAGGAACAATTTGCAGTAGTGGTCCAAAAAATGGTGCGGATAACCGTTATTTTTGAAGAATGTTCGGAGAAAGTCAACTTCGTTTCAAAATGCAAGGTAAGGAATATACAAAAAACCAACATTTTCAGGCCTCGGGACATGCTTTTTTCAGTCACTGCTTCGATCAATTCAAAATCAACGCAATAAAAACTTTTCTAATTCGAGCATACCATTTGTCTTCCTCATACCTTGAATTTTCAACCGACATGTTTTGGCTAAGTATGCAATTTCAGCTCGTAATGCGAAATTTAAGGGAGCACTTATGTAGCATTATGAAATGTGCACAAGCAGTTAACATACTATTATAATCACTTGTGTTGCACACTACCCATACACACCAGTATGTACCTTGCAACACACCTTAGAAGTAATGGCAGTAAATATTTTTTGCCTTTTTATGCTAAATTGGATCCATTTGAAACTATTCGTTGTAATTACAGTGAAATTCCCATGGGCGTATAGAAAGAATATCAGCAGCGAACTAGGATACGGAGTGGCGCTGGCGCGGAGACAATGCGGGGGCGCAGGCGCAGTACCTAGAAAGGTTGAGGCGCAGGAACGCAAGCGCACTGACAATACAACGAGAAGCGCCCATTCCTGCACAACAAATGTCCGGATTGTAATAAATAAACGTGGAAACCATTTTATTTCCCTTGAGTGTAGAAGTTTCCTCTAAACTTTTACACCTTAAATCAGCCTCATGACTCATTGGGAAGGGCTGACTTCGAGCGGATAGTTAAATACGAAGCAGTTTATGACCGATGCAGCTGTTGCTTCCTTCTGAAAACCTTCTTTTCTTGTCCCTTCGAGTCAGCTGCTGCTACACACTTGTAGTTCCAGTTTCAATATTAGAACATTTGCAACTAATGTAGGTTGATGGTAATAGGGAAATTCCTCTCTTACTGTCCGTCGTAGGTATACGTGACAATAAACAATTCTTAACATTTAATGATGCTTATAAAATATTGGTAGTCGGTAATATCCACTGACAGTTATTTCCACCAGACAGAGCGCGTAGGAACGCTTTTCTTACTGAAAATTAATCCCAGCTACTATTTGCTTACACGAAATTATGCCTTCAGGTATCATGCTTGCCGGGCACCAAGCTTCTAGGCATCATGATCGTCGGACACTAGATGTGCATTCAGCCATTACCTTGCCGCACTCTAAGCTTTCAGGCGTCATGATTACAGCCACAAGTTGGGCGGAAAAATAAGCTAGAAGAAAGAGAGTTTCAATTTGCACGATTGCATGGCGGTGAAAAACACGAAAAACAAAAGCAGCGTAAAGAAATAGCTCTTTTTTATACGGCTTTTACTACTTAACGAAATGAGCGAAATAATGAGTAGCCGATTTCAAAAAAATGTTCACTGAAAAAATATGAAAATCCATGATCCCACAAACAGAAGCATATAGGAACCACTTAATGGATTATTGGGATCACAAAACTCAGCACTGAACTATAGCTTTCTACCAACTGAGGGGTAAGAGCGCAGCGGGACCAGATGATGTACTAATGTGTGCTCGCGCAAAGTTTTCCCTATAGCACAAAGCGAAGAAGCGCGTTTTTTTCTATCGGGGCTGCAAAGCGAAATATCGTCGAAAAAGGCAGAACGCAAGCGGATTTTTTTGCACATAAAACAGAGATCGTGGGCACCGGCATAAAGTGGGCCATAGTTTTGGCGGCAGTCTCGTGATGGCCGTCAACAGAACCATCAATCCTCTTTCGCAATCTGTTTTAGTTCTTAGATATACCTGGATCGTATAACCGTTAGATTATTTGAGAGACGTTAATTTATTTTTGAAGATCGAATGGTGATCGAATGAGGTGCGTTAGAATAGATGTGGACTGTAAGGTTAGGAGCGTTATCTACATTAGATGGGGTGTATTAGTTTAGATGAGGAGAGTAAGGTCTATGCAGAGCAATGTTAAATAACGAGCGTTAAGTAAGGAGGTGAGGAGAGTTAAGTTATTGTAGATACAGTTGTATTACATTAGAGAGTTAGATTAGATCAGAGCGTAAGACTGGATGAAGAGCGTTTGTTTGGATAAGGAAAGTTCGGTTAGAGGAGGAAAGTTAGGTTAGGTGAGAAGCGCTGGGTTGAATGTTCAGCGTTAGGTTGAATCAGGAGTGTTCTAGGAGCATTAGGATGAATGAGGAGCGTTAGAGTGGATGAGGAGCTTTAGGTTTGTTGAAGAGCATTTGGTAGTATGATGAACGTTAGGTTAGATGAGGAATGTTAGGTTAGGTGAAAAGCGTGAGATTAGATAGAGCAGAGTTAGGTGAGTTTTTGGCTAGATGAGTTGCGTTGGGTAAGATGAGATGCATTAGGATAGATGTGGACCGTAAGGTTAGTAGTGTTGTCTACATTAGACAGGGTGTGTTAGTTTAGATGAGGAGAGTAAGGTTTATGTAGAGCAAAGTTAAATAACGAGCGTTAAGTCAGATGGGGTGCATTAAATTAGATAAGATGCGCTTGGTTAGATGAGGTGCGTTACGTTAGATAAAGTGCTTCACTGGTGCATTAGTTTAAATGAGAAACGTTCGAGGATGCGTGGCAGGTCAGATGAGAAGCGTTAGGTTAGAACCTGCAAGATAGATTGGATGAGAGGGACTTGAGTTAGATTAGGAGCGGTAGATTGTACGACATGCTTTAAGACACAAATCGAGCATTGGGATTCACGACTAGTGTTAGCTTCAACGATTTGCATTAGGGTAGACGGATATTGCTGAATTGGAAAAAGTTCGTCAGGGTTCAATGACGGGCGTAACTTACTGTAGACGGGGTGCATTACGTTAGAAATGCTGTGTAAGGTCAAACTAATGGCTGATCTACACGCTAGTCTTTTCAACGTGTTTACTCATCCGAATGTGTTACTGTGACGTAGAAACAGCAAAAAAAGTGCGCTGTTTTCTGAGTTTTATTTCATACCAAATTTTAAGAGATATTCATAACTTGCCTAGTGACACATGCAGAGGAAATTACATTGACGGTTGACATCTTAGAGTAATTTCTTTGGTGTACGCAAAATTGTGTTGACATGAATGCGATAGAACTTCCGGACGAGTTAATGAGTGAACGCGCTGAATAGTAACGTGTAGACAGGCTCTACGGTAAGTTGTAACAGCGTAGCGCAAGGAAGGTGCCTTTTCGAAAATAAATACATTAATCATCCTCAGAATTTCTACGGGTCCCTCTGGTCATATCTATAATAATTCTGCTTGTTCCTTCATACGTTCTTTCTTTCCATAGTTCAGTAGTTTCTTTCTCTGTTGGTACGACAATTTCGCTTTCCGTTCACCGGCCACTTTACAGTTCAGGTGCTTCCCCTGGTATCTTATACGGCCTTCCAAAGGTACACANTTGCTATAGTATGGGAGGGAATGGAAAAAGTCTAATTTACTAACGGTAGGTTTAGCTATGCCGGGATCGAATAGTTTGTCAAGGAATAGTTTGCAGTAGTGATCTAAAAGGTGGTGTGGGTAGGCGTTGTTCTACGGCAGCACTGGGCAGCATTTCAAAGCCCGCGTTGACCAACATTTAGGTATATCAAGCAGAACAGGTTTACCACTAGCAAAACCAGCTTATTCAGCTCCCCGTCTTCATGCAGGGCAAAACAACCATCCAATTAGCAGGAAAGACTTCTCTATCATAGTTTATTCTAATCCCATAGAACTCACAACTCTAGAATCACTATATATCCATACAACGAAACCTAGCCTTAACATAGTGACTTCAGCTGTACCTCTCGTCACCATCCATGGCTGACGCCTTTGCCTCTGACTGGACTTGCCCGCTTCCCATACCGACCGACGCTTATATTATATAGAGGGAACCTCGTTGGGCACTGCAGTCATTTCCTTTTTGGGTCTCCTCATGCAAACACACAATTTTAGGTCTTGTAAAATTAAATATTCTTATTGCTGTTCATCCTTTGTCGGTTTTAAAACTTCTGAAGATGGGAATTGGTTTCCCGAAACGTCAAGATTTTTTATGAAATTTGTCGACATCTTATACTTGTTTTACGATATTAGCTTTAGTTCAATATATTAAACTATTATTATAAGCAACTTATCATTAGCAAACGAAGCAAGCATCGACTGCATAATAAGTCAATAAATAAAAAAGTGTATCTTGGTAGAATATAGTTGTATTATTCGCTGAACATAGTCGATTTTAGTTGTGAATGTTTTTTTTACGGTTCACTATGGTAGATCATGGTTGTGCAGCTAAAACCTTAATAGTTGTAATTGGGTATTTATGGTTGGGAATTATGGTTGATATTATGGTCGAAGGTTGTGACATATCTCTAC
>LQNS02278078.1:9979782-9991379 GCA_001587735.2 Parhyale hawaiensis | reverse complement strand
CAAAGTGCTGTCCCGGAGGAGCCACAAAGGATACAAACTCAGGTTTTTCTCCTCTCCTTTCAGAAGCGCCCAGGTCCACTGGGTGTTGCAATCTCTCAGCTTGAAAGGTCTACCGAGTTGAAAGTAAACCAAACGGACGCCAAAAACATTTTACAGACATGATGAAAGAGAGTGTCCGCGTACTTATAACGGTTTGGTAGAAAGACAGCAAGTTCTATAAATTTCACACAAACATTACGCAATCAAGGAACTAGGAAGATGATAAAAGATAACAAAGCGATAGTAAAGTTCAGTTTCTAAAATGGAAGACACATATTTTTTTAACACATAACACCTAAGAGTATAGCTATTTTTTCATATCAGTATCTAAATACTTGGCATATATCTGAGAACCATCAACTTAGAGAAAAATGTAGCACCAGGAATACTAGGCTACCAGTAAGACCAGTGGGCCACAAGAATGGCAGTGCTGGCAAACGTTCGAGTCGCAAGAAGTCATATCGTTACAGTAGATTGACGGAAGACCAAACGCGACCATTTGAGAGGGAGCGACGGCACCGAGGACTAAAATGAGAGAAGTCGGCGTGTCGACGACTCGTAATCATTAGGTGGACAGTAAGTCAGGCGCAAACCGCTTGCACGTCACCTCTACGACCGAGCCAAGTCACCATTATAGGAGCAGCGTATGTCCTTAGAGCGCAGCCCACACCGCTGCCTCACAACCTCTGCCCACATCTTTGTCCGGCCAATCATTGCAGATTTACGGCACGCACCTCCCTGCCTTCTACAGCCCGGCACACCGAAAGACGCGGGTTACAACGACCTCGCTGCCATAACCTAAACCAAGACCTCGATGGAAACTTTCAAGGAAGGCATAGAGCACGTAATATGGGATGCATGTCTAAGGTAGGCATAGAGCACGTAATATGGGCTGCATGTCTAAACATTCTCTGTGAAAATGTATTTTGCTGAGAAAGCTCATTGCCAGTTTTGAATCATTAGCTACTCTAGCAAAATTTCTGGTCCACCCTCAAATTTGCTAACAGTTTTAGCTTTAAGGGCGGCCCAGAAGGATAGGGTAGATGTGCACGCAATGTGGCTCACTTTTTATTACAAAGTTACATACAAACTTTGAGGTGGAACACGTAATTAGCGATCGAAAATGACCCCACCACCCCACGGTTCAATAGCAGCTGAGGCAATACGGCAGCCTTGCTGGACTTCAGAAATTCCTTAAAAAAATATTTTTTCATCGCTTCAAATACGCCATTGATATTAGCCTTAGAATAACATGCACTCACACTTACTTGTATCAATTACAGTTGCGTCAAAAACTAGGGGATAAAATTTGAAACTTTACCTACAGTATATCTATCTTTTTATTTATCCACAGTTCAAACTTGAATTTTGTAACATTAAATGGCCGGTATCATTAGCCACAATTTAATAAAATTTGAAAAAGTATTCAGTGATAAGTTAAAATTTATAGTCGTAAATATTATTCCAACCTTTCCAATCGCCATTATTAAGGTATAAATGGAGAATTCACTAGAAACACGCAATACTAAATCAATATTTGGTGAATAGATCCTTGTTTTCGATAACAGCTGCACATTTTTGACAACAAGAACGAATAAGTTTCTGATAATCCTGTGCGGTTATTTTTGCCTATTCCTTCTGCAGTTTCAACCACAAATCTTTAGTGTTAGTAAGATTTCTTGCCATAACCCTTAATTACTCCTTAAGGTTGTCAAAAGATTTTATATTGAATTCAGGTCGGGACTTTGCGATAGCCAATCCATAACCTCAAATCTAGTTCTCTGAAGTCCTCGTAAGTCATTATTGTCAGTGATTTATGACGCGGTGCATGATCTTGCATGAAAAGGGTTTTCTCAAGTCCGGAATTTTGTATGATAGGTACAGCGTGTTCTACAAGAATAATTTTATAAATATGAGCATTCACACGAATATCCGAGCTAGTAGGTGGCTTTGTATTGGTTTGGAAACTAAGTCCTTGCCATTTTTTTTAATAATTGTTTTTGAAAGGTTTAACAAAAAATAACAAGTAAGTAATCAATAATATATTCGCCATTGTTGTTTACAATTTTTTGCACGGTTCAACAAGATTTTCAATACCTCGTTGGCAAATACCCGCTTTTGACTCGAAGAACTCATCCAACCAGGCCTTTAATTCTGCATTATTATCAAACATAACTCCGCGCATAGCATTTGAAATAGATTGTAAGAAGACGAAATCAGTTTGGGCCAAATCGGGAGAGTAGGGCGAGTGTAGCAGCTAGGGCATGCATTTCAATGGCTTCCCTGGTCATATTGGCAACATGAGGGCAAGCATTGTCGTGCAACAAAAGAACTTCATACTGCCGATTAGGTCTTTTCTCTTGAGTAACCCTGTTTAGTCGTTCTATCAGTTGAGCAGAGAGTTCCGCAATGATCTTTTGATTTCGTTCATCCCCTCCCAGTCTTACCACACACACAACATCGTTTTACCCGGATGTAGATCGTGTTTCTCACGCGCTGTTGCTTGTTTACCGGTGCTAAGCCATTGCTTGCGCTGCTTCATTTTGATGTACAAGCACCATTTTGCGTCTTCAGTAACGAATCTGTAAAGACATCGTTGCTTGAGTCCATGAGTTCAGCAGAGACGGACAAGCGAACCTGCAGAGATGGTCGATCGCTGATTTTTGCTGCTGTGACTTGAAACATGCGGAGCCCATGATCCACACTTCTGAGCCTTTCCCATCGAGTGCAGTTGCTTCTGTACAACAGTATAGGAGCAATCCATCTTTTCTGCCAGTATCCATGTCGTTTGACAACGATTTTCGTACAAAAGATGGTTTAATCGTTACTTATCGATCTCAACCGGACAACCAGGACGATACGAGTCGTTGAGGTCAAAATTATCATTTTTGAACTTTGGCACGTCAATAACGAGCGGCCCTTTCAGCTATGGACCCTCTTCATACACAGCGCTATAGAACGACCGGGACCAAGGCCCTGGCTAACCCGGCCTTTTTGGCAACCTCGGACCCGGCCCCGGTAAGCTCAGATCACTAACCTCGGACCCGGCCCCGGTCTTTTAACATGCCACAGCCGGGGATCTGACAGTTTTTTTTCATTTGCGTCGGCAACCACTGAAATAAGAATCTTTGCAATGCAGTTTGATACATTTTCAAGAGATTGATATTCAAAAAACTCGTTCTATTTTATAATCTTCTGTTGGAATACCGCTCCCAGCATATTCAAATTGATAATATCGTTATGCTTGCACTCTGGAATGCTTAACTGACATCATTCACCAGTAAAATGAACCCGTACTGTTTGTTCGTCTGGGTATTGGTATGACTGAGAACGCTTGTAAATACATCGCATTTATGCTAATTTAGCCATATCCATTCAGAGATTGAAGACCACCAAAACTGAAGGCGAAGAAAGTGCACTAGTGGCTGTTCGTTTAAAATAAAATGATGTGTTTTAAAATAATGTGCGTGGTAATGTTCTTCTCATGGGCGACTATCGTCGTATGGATGGATAGTGGATAATCTCAAAATGTACTTCTGTCAACTCTACGAAATTGAGGTAAAAGTTCAATCGATGACAGAATGGGATTTCAGCAGGAGGCTGTTCCGTTATTTGCAAAAATGCTCCACAATCAGTAACCTCAGCACCCAAGCCCATTAAGTTTTCTCCAGGTGCCAAGCTAATTTTTGCTGCAAATTCCAACTGGACAGCCTCCTTGACATTCAATTCCATTCCAAATATCGACATCTACTCCTCATTTAGGAGTGCGACATAATTGTCTCGTGTTAACCGAGCGCACGACATAGATGGAATTCAGTACATGCAGACGCATGGACACAATTTTTGGAGTGGCTTTAAAGAGCTAACTTCGCTACCACAAAAATATTGGTGTTAAAAGCACTGCAAGGTTGGATTAGAAATCCTTTAAGCATTGCTCAACAAAGACTCTTAACTAACCGATACAGTGGCCCCTAAAAGTATTCAATACATTGAACTATCGTGAAAATATCAATTCTAATAATAGTAGTTCGAATGGATATGAATTATTCACTTCAACGTAACATGACCACACCCAGAGTTACACTAAATAAGTTCAGTACAATATTTCAACAGATGTGAATTATACTGTACACTGTAAAATTAATTGCTCAAAGGGACTGTAGATTTTCACTGCTCTTAATTCAGTTTGGTTCCCAGTCGCAGCTGTATTCACCGCCGGGAAGTTCTCGACTTCACCTCCCGGACTACCACACATCGTAAGTCGGCACGAGTTACCTTACTGATAATGCTAGCGACAAACTAGGCATTTACCACAGCTTATATACAGAAGATAGTAGTACCAAATTTGGGCAAATGCGCTTCACTCCTAAATTTTCAGGTTTGTGATCGTCACAATTACGTCACGCCACAGAGAAAATATCAAAGATTCCTCGCTGCAGCAGTGGCGTGACGCAATTGTGACGTCACTAACCTGAAAATTGAGGGGCGTAGCGCATACACTCAAATTTGACACAACTATCTTTGGTAAATGAACTGTGCATTTACACAGACAACTTGATGCAAGAATTCGAGACTCGGATGTCATTCACGCTACGGTATCTGTGCTACCGATTTTAGGTATGTAGGTATCGAAGCGGCCCGCGAGCTGCACATCCGAGCAGCCAGTTGGGCGTAGAAATGCGTAGGTGTCCCCGGCATAACGACGAGTATACTGCATGCAAGGTGTTCATTTGAGTTTCTATATCTGATTTAAATTTTGAGAACCAGCTAGCGATTTTTTCTCGCGTACAAGAACAATTTAGTAAATACTGTATATGTAAATGAGAGGTTTTTTGAGATTATTGGAGCACGAATCTCAACGACAAGACCAGCATTGGCAATTTACATACCTCTTTATGTTTGAGTTCTATTTTGAAATTTTACATTTTACCTTTTGCTGAGTTAGAAATTATATATAAGCACTGCTGAAAAGTAGAGCTTATTAGCGGCCGTTATGCAAAATAATAAACCGTTATTAAGGATTCAAACTGAGTTAGATTTTTAGCAAGAGATGCGTACTATAGTGTGAGTGTGAGTCAGTGAACAGAACCCATCGTCAGGCGATGTGCAAAAAGCAGTTCTAGGAACACCAGTTTGTGAAGTTTGGCAGGAGATGCTCAGCTCTTACAAAGGTAATTGTTTGTGTGGTTTGATCCCTTGCTCCTCACGACGAATCTTGAGAAAAAAGTTGCGTCTGAGTTCATTCACGCTAAGCTCTCATGCAGTGATTCACAAGCGGAAGGCACAACTCTAAGAAATTACACGTAATTTTCAAAGTAAGTGTCCCGATATAACGTGTGTACTGAACAGCTGCTTCCAGCTACGCTTCTTGTGTGGGCGCTGTACCCTACGCTGAGTGTAGCGGAGGCATCTCGAGCCTGCTCAGTTGTATTCTGCTTCTAATCTTCTTTCCATTCCTGTTAATAGCTCGACCATCTGTCCGTCCTCCTTTTTGGATTATTTTCCTACAATTGACCTGTGCTTCAACCTCGATTAAATACGGAGCTTCACCACTACAACTTAGCTTGATGCATCAGGAAAGTTTTTTTTTTTGCGATGTAGCTCCACACTAACTAAGACAGTAAATCTCTGTCTATTAAACTTATCTTAACTATTGAGGTAGATTCACTGTTGTTTTCCTTTCCTAAAGCTGGGTAATTCCACACTGAAGCATAAAAAAATACTTGAGGTTAGTAACGTCAATCTACCAGTTATACAATTCTGATCCCAATTTATAAGTGAAAACCATTGCTTCTTTCTATTCACGGTTACTGTGCGGACAAAATTAGTGTATATGTGCACAGAGATGGGTATGTAATTAGTTACTGTAACGGCTTAAGTAACGGTGGTTTTTTTGTAACTAGTAACGATATCGCCTTAGCAAGTTTAGAAACGTAACGAGTAACGGTAACGCTCGATGGATTTTATCAAAAGTAACGGAAATTGCCGTTACTCGTTCCTCGTTACAGTTTCAAAATTTGTGAAAAATAAGAGATGCGCTCTCGGCGAAGAGAAAGTTATACTGAAGAATTGGTATCACGATTTTGAAAAGATATACATATTTTAGAAATTAAGTAAGATCATGCTTTTAGGATACACATATATTTTAAAGCTAGAACGCCTTGAGGCGAAAGCCCATCACTCGAGATGGGGGAAAATTCAAAGTGGTCATGTTTTGTGGTCAAATCACTCTAGAGTTCTCGCATTTTTGTGCATTTCCGTCAAACCACCTGACCGTCTGAAAAGGTCTACTCCTGCCTCTTTTTGGGTGGAGTTATAGATTCAACGCCATCATTTTTGATGGCCGACTAAGTCAAGATTTTCACCATGTTTTCTATTTCATGAAAGTAGATATGGCTTTGATCTAGATTTTGGGGATCTGTTCGAAGTAGAATTATTATTGACCGTTTCACAGTCTCACTGCAATAAAAGGTTATTTATTTTCTCCAACATTAATTATAAGGTTTTTAATGCTACTTCTGCTGACTCACGTGTATCAACAATTGCCAGCGCTTTCTTCAATTGCTTTTTGCCAAACAAGTTTATTTGAAACTAGAGCACTCTGAGAGCTCATATGTATCTCCGCCAAGCAAAGCAGTGCTAACGAAAAATTCAAACTGGTCCTGAAACTGGGAGTTTCTTTTCATCATTACCAAAATTCGGTCATTTGCGCCTCTTGACAGTAATAAGATAAGAGTTTCTGCAGTTTTCTTGGAGAACCGACCGTAACTTCTTAACGATGGTTATGTAACGATGGTAACGATGGTTATGTTCTCCAAACACTAAGACAAACATTAGTCAAACAAACAAACGGATGGACCGATCATAACCAAAATTTTGTCGCTTGTGCACAGTAACATTTGTAACTTTTCCTGCAAATTTTGTAAAAATCCGTTCAGAACTTTCAAAATTATGTTGCTGACCAACATAAAGCAAAACAAAGAAACAACCAGTTACACAGGTCATCACAAAATCTGGTCGTTTACTCTTTGTAAAGTATCTAACAATTCAAACAAAAATTTCATGAAACTCCGGCCTGTATTTCATGGGTTATAGTACCAAGAAAAAAGGGTGACACGAGACAGACAAATGAAAGAATCTTCACAAAAATTCAGCAATTGTTCCTCCTAACATGCCGAACTAACCCTGTAAATTTCGTAAAGATCCGCGCTTACGTTTTTGAGTTATTTTGGTGACAAACAAACAGACAAACTAGTCAAACCAGCAGACAAACTTGACAAAAAAATAACCTCCATGGCGCCGACAGTAACTAGCATTATCTACCACAAAGTTCAACCGAAACTCTACTGCTGATATACTAGTATTAATGACGCTTTCATGATTACTGATCACTGAGCCAGTTGATAAATTATTACCTCCGCCACGGAGGTTAGATTTTATTTGAGTTTATTTGTTTGTGTATCTGTCTGTTATCAACCAAAATACCTCAAAAAATTGTAGACAGCTCCTTACAAAATTTATAGGGATTGTTAGGGATGGTAGGAGGAACAAACGATTAACTTTTGGAAAGATCCGTTCAACCGTTTACTTGTCGGCCTCTTTTTTCTCAGAGTTGTTAGGGTAATTATTGGGAGTGAAGGACTAAATTTATGTGTTGATCTCTATGCTCTTTCATTTATTGCCATGTTTGTTTTTATGTGCGTCAGTAACATAACTCAAAAAGTAAAATAAATATAAGTGTCAACAAAATTATATAATCTTAGCTTTTCGGGATGTCTTCTCCTATCTTCTGAATGTGAAATAGTGAATGAAAAATTAACTATATGTATTTCACTTATTAACAAGGGGCAGAGACGTTGTCATGGGAGTTGTACAATGCGAATGACTGGGGTAAGCCCGGAAAGTCCAAATGACAATACTTGTACAGTCTGACGAGTTGAAAGCAGCAGTCGTCTCACAGTCACTGTAAGGAGTGAACAGAGCTTGTATAGTCGGAAGAAGAAGTTCTAAATTGTAATGAGAAGTACAGATGTAAAGAGATACTAGATTTGTAAGCTCTATTGGGATTGAAAAGTCTATGATGGAAAAGTCTTTATTGTATGAAGACGGGGAGCTGAATGAGTATATATTGCAAGTGGTAAACCTATTCTGCCGGATGTACTGTACCTAAATGTTGGGCAACGTGGGCTTTATAATGCTGTCCAGTGCTGACCACATACGAAGCATCGCAGCTTCTGCACTGAAATTTGTAAACACTCGATAGAAACTGTGTGGGAGAGTTGCCTTTGAATTTAAAATAGGGTCCTATCTTTCGTCGGGGAGCCTGAAGCCAACATGCGGGAGGCTTCGAAGAGGAACGTTTTCTGTGAATTGACTGTATCGACGGTGGTTTTGCTATAGTATGGAAGCGAGTGCTATCAAAACTCTACTGTTTAAGTCATACCACTAATCCTCCTCTTATCTAACATTGGTAAAGGAAATAGCTTTTCTTCGCACATTTTTCGAGAATAACGGTTATCCTTACCATTTTCAGATCATTGCTGTAAACTATTTCTGGCAAACTATTTGATCCCGGTATTAGTAAGCCTACTGTTCTTAAATTAGACATTTTTTTCCACTCAACAATATGACTGTGCCATTGAAATCAGTTGAAATTTATGTCAGTATGTTAAATTTGAAGACAGGTTCCCCTCTTTACTTTTTTCTTGAATTGGGTGCACGAGCCAATCCAAAAGGTGCTGAGTATTACAATGGAAATAAGGTCAATTAATGCTATGATCTTACCATTCAAACCCAATTTTCGTGCTGCACGATGAATATCTCTTCGTGATTTTTGCTTATAAGAGTCGATCGAATGTAGTGAACCCTCCGCACAACGGACATCCTGGCAAAACGTAATTTTTCATTTGAGTCCGAAAAGCTCCATTCGCACAACGGAAAAGTCCGTTGTGCCGATCACCCTCCGAAAGAACGGAAAAACCAAAAACCCATGAAAGTCCGTTGTGCTGAATTAACCTCGCTATCACAACGGACATGATATTGCACCACAAAGCAGAAGCGTGCCTACGTGACTTCTTCGTTTGCGTTAGTCCGGTGTGCCAGAGGGGTTGTCCGTTGTGCAAAACATGAAAGTCCGATGTACGGATGGGATTGTCCGTTGTGGCAGAGGGAATTTTTCCCTACGACACAACGGATCCATTTGCACAGCGACCAATACGCCCCGCTTCCCCAAAGTGTCCGTTGTACGGAGTGTTTACGACAGATCAATAAAGCAACAGTCTCTTAAGCTGGATACTGTGGATAGTCATGCAAGCTACTCTGATAGATTTAGGGTGAAATTAGCGAGTCCGACTATTTAAAGTGGCTGCATAGAGTTTAAGCTCCTGCCAACCTCACTCGGCTAATTCAATTCGAAAATATTTTCACAACAAATTAATTTTTTGAGGATTTAAAATTCTGCTGCTTAGGTAGTTGTCGGTTACATGAAAGTGAGGTTCGGCGCATCTCTTTCCTTTTTTTAAACCTATGGAGTTCTGCTTCTTAAAAAAATATACTGAAGAAAGTGCAATATCCACACAAGTCACGACGAGCAAATAGCTTTCGTACGTTAGAAAGTGATTATTGTGTACACAACACATATTTAATTTTACGGAAATTTCTCTTTCAATTAAAATAAAGATAAGTTATTAAAATGTTAGACTGGCAATAAAGATTTTATCATGAAATCTTGAAATCTATCTCTTTTACATGTAGTAAAAGGTCCAGTTTTGGGCTAGTTTGACATACTTTATAATAGAAGCAAATTTTGTATTGTGCACGTTATTTATACAATAAGGCCTCAGATTAACGAGTAACAAAGTAACGGTCGTTACTGTAACGAGTAACGGTAACGCCCCGTGCAATGTTATGGCCGTAACGATTAACGGTAAGGCCCTGTTAATTTTGTGCAAGTAACGAGTAAAGATAACGACCTCGAATATAATGTAACGGTGCCCATCACTGTATGTGCAGTACTTCTGTCGACGTGTCAGTAGTCGTGACAACTTTGCCACTAGTGTGCGTGGATGTGGCCCGTAGACTCCGACTCCCTCGCCGCTGCCTGCTGCAGTCGGACTTTTTCTATTCCCCTGTTCACAAAGATGTGTAGGGGCGTGCAGCGCAGTATGTAGCTGCTCGCTGCTGCGCTCCCAGCTGTGACATCGCGTTTAGTGTCGAGTGTTTGGGGAGTTAAGCTTAAGTTGATTTAAATGAAATTTTAAACTAATCTTGAATAACTTCAATTAAACATTAAATCTTTCCATTTAGCTTTGAATTATTTCAACTTGATTAGTTTAACTTGAACTTAAATTAAATAAATTTAAATTTCCTTTTAGATATCTGAGTTACCGTTCATCGCAATTCTAATAACTAACTAATGCTACTCTATAATTACTACTGAAGTTCCAAACCGGAACCCGGCCGGTCATTGTTATTGTAGCCCCGGCCCCTGCCTTTGCTCGGTTGGTTTATAGCATGAAGGTATAAAGGACCCTTTATAACTTCATGGTCTATAGTTAGTGACAGGAGGAGAAGAGAACAGATATAAACTCTGACAAAAACAGAATCTCCCTGGCGGAGGTAAAAAAAATCATTATACAATACGTGGTCATCATAATTATTGACAGTGTTCTCCAAAACGCATATTTTCGAACCAAATGCATATGAAATAATTAAAAACATGAAATCCAATCTATATTCATATACCGTATGTATTCTTATTCAAATGCGAAAAATTCATTGCAACAATTAGATAATTAAAAAAGTGAACATGAAATAAGTTCTACATTGAAATATCAATTTGACCCGGCTAAAATTTTTGGCAAGGTGCATTATGTATTGTCAAATGCAAGACAACTATGTTCCGCTTCCATAAAAATGCATTGAACAATCTCCTATGGTACTTACTTTGAAATATTCTTTACATTTCAACTTTTAATTTTTATAACTTCAGAATTCGTACTCTGTGATGACTGTTTTCTCTCCTCAGATGTTATTACAACTACAAAGACTGACGACAAAGAATACGAAGAGCAGCTTCGACCTCGGACCCCGTGCCATAGCCGAGGTTATCACAAGATCTGCTAGAAGTTACAGCAGCCAAGTCAACTGTTAAAGCCGCATTAGAGAAGTACGCAGCAGAAAGTCGTGTCGGAAAGAAAGTGAGGTGTGGGAGAAAAAGCATGTTATCGGTTGAGATCAAAGTGGAAAATTATCAGATCTGCCAACAACCCAAGCGCCGCTGCCAAAGACATCGCTGATGCTCAATGCGCCGCTGAGCTCGGTGTATCCCGACAGACGGTTGAGAAAATGTTGAAAAGAGCTCGACTCACAGCTTGTCGCCCAAAAGAGCTCGACTCACAGCTTGTCGCCCAAAAGAACTCGACTCACAGCTTGTCGCCCAAAAGAACTCGACTCACAGCTTGTCGCCCAAAAGAGCTCGACTCACAGCTTGTCGCCCAAAAGAGCTCGACTCACAGCTTGTCGCCCAAAAGAGCTCGACTCACAGCTTGTCGCCCAAA
>LQNS02278078.1:9968158-9978627 GCA_001587735.2 Parhyale hawaiensis | reverse complement strand
GCTTGTCGCCCAAAAGAGCTCGACTCACAGCTTGTCGCCCAAAAGAGCTCGACTCACAGCTTGTCGCCCAAAAGAGCTCGACTCACAGCTTGTCGCCCAAAAGAGCTCGACTCACAGCTTGTCGCTCAGTAAAGACTCCATTATAGAAACCGGCCTATTTTAAGGCACAAATTGCATATACAATATACCATATGCAGCAAGAACTGTGTGCATGTATGTTAGGTCCTGGGGTAGAAGCCTGCCTGGTCATAAACATTCTGTTCTCAGTCGCGTGGAGCTTGCGTACGTAAACAGCTTCTCTGACCTGGGTCACAAAATTACTGATGATTTTCGTGATGGCAAGGATATAAAGAAAGAAACGCAAAAGCTCTATGGAGTTGGTAACACGTTAATTAGGAAATTCGGACAATGCTCTGAAGAGGTCAAAATTTAATGCCAGCTGCTGTATACCTATTGTTACCCCCCTGTACTGTTACTCACTTTACTATACCTTTGAAAAGAAAGCCATTGAGCGCTTGCGTGTTGCTTATAACAACATATTAAGCATATTAACGACAGTGCCAATGTCTAATAGTGCAAGTCTAATATTTGCTCAAAAGTACACCGATGGTCTCAAAGTCACAACCAGAAAATGTTCCTTGAGCCTTAAACACTGGATTGAAAACTCTAAAAACTGATTAATAAAGTCATCCGCAATGGCCTTATCTACAAACGATCTAATATGTATCTACGATGGCAGCGCATACTGTTGCCTGGCGGAGGCCAAACAATGCGAGGTAATGGTGTCTAGAATGTAAGAACACTGCGACATGTCCTTTGTTTGTAACCTAGAAATAAAATACATTCACTTGTGTACCACGGAGCATTTCAATATTGTTATTCCTCCATGAGTATTAAATAGAGTTTATTATCGTTTTATGGAAAAGGCATTACCTTCTGAAAACATGTTCAACGGTCAAATGAGATAAAATTTAACATTTTTGACCATGATAATATTTCTCATGTGTACAGAGAATCTGGGGAACTTTCCTGCCTACGAATACTCTACTAGCAGTGAACCCTGGTGATGAAATAGTGTTTTGGGGATTTCTTGCTGCTTCAGGATCAGGCCGACTTCTCAAGATAAACGGAACTATGAAAAGAAGGATTATGTCGCTATTTTATGCTAATCGTAAAAGATTCAGCAAGAGAAATCGCGCTTGACCGCCGTTGGAACTTTGTGTAGGTCAACGATCCGAAGCGCAGTGCATGCCTGAGTATAGGAGAATTTATGGAGAGTACCGAAGTGGAAAGTAACGCAAGAACATTTGAAAATCTTGCACAATTGGAGGAATGGTACCAGGAAGAGGAGAATAATAGTTTGACTAAGGAGTGCTGTGAGATAGTTGCAAATAATAAGAAACGATTGCTGAAGTATAGTCTTCAAAAGGTCATATCATAGGTTATTAGTAATGCGTGCCAATAATTATTGCATTTTTGTATATTATTTCATTTTTAACTTATTTAATGTTTAACTGTTTTATTTATGATCGTTGCATTGAATTGTTCACATCAAATACCTATGATAATGTACATTTCACTTTCGTTATTTTTATTCTTTTCATTTTATGTACATTTGCTTTGAAAACTGCTGTTCTGGTGACCGTGTCAATCATTATGATTGTCACTATAAACTCGCAGGTAATAATGATCGAATTACTTGCTGACCATAACTACTTTAGTCAATCAACTAATGTAGCTAGTGATGGATACAGGTAGACTAGACAAGGATGAACCTGCAGTACTTCACGAAAAGAAGCTTCTCCAGTTATGAACTGCTCCCGAAAGATAGCAAACAGTTTACCTGAATGAGAATATCTGTAGCAAAGCGTTGGGTAAAACGGCTAATAAAAAGTTCAAATGAGCTTTTGCTCGATGAACAAAGGAGCAGAAAATGAAGAACCGTTGTTATACACACTGAATGAAATACTCACATGACCAACGGACATGAAGAGCTTCTCCCGCACGTGCAGTACTCACCTGTTGAAGACAACAAAGATTATTGTAAGAACAACATAGGCTTAATATTGTGAAAGTACACTTTTTCGATAGCGCATTCGACGAAAACATGGACATTGGTAGGTATAATGAAGCAAGAGTATGATTAGAAATTTGTACACTTACCAGATTATTAGCGAAGGGAGCCACCAGCGGGTTCCCTTTGCTTTCAAAAGTCCCTGAAGTGAGGAGTCCTTTCCCGCACAGCACCTACGGCGAACTGAAGGGTTCGTAGCAAATGCCACGCTATGCGAACCTCATTTTCAACAATTGTAATAATTTGTCTAACAACACAGCAGTATCTCAATTACATCAATTTGGCCTTAGGAAAATGATTTGCGTATTATGGAGAACTTCCGACATTATACAAGACATCTGAAGATGCTCCGTGCGGTACAAATAAAACAATGAAGAACCACGTAGAAACTATCAAGAAACACGATACCGTCATTAGCGCAGACGGTCTACTCCCCGACCTCTAAGACAGGAACGGACTTCCCGTGGGACATGTTCCTATAGGAACATGTCCCACAGTCGGATGCCCATACCCCAGCGAGAAGGAGAAAACGCTGCGGACAGCTGTTAGCAGAAAAATTTCACTACAAGGCAAAGCCGTGCACAGGTTTAGAAATGCCACGAGCCAATTATTTCATTGTATGTACTAGAAGTCCAAACAAGAGCAATAATTTCCCCTGGGGCACACTTGGGTGGCAGGGGGGAGATGGACGTCAATGGGCAAAATGTTAGCTTTAAAGTCGGGTGTTCGCTTAACGACTTTCGTGATAGAAGCCACAAACTAAAGCCCCGTCCAGACTACCGCAATAATCTGTCCACACTAAGGCGTTTTCCCGATCGCTGCGAATTTTCGTTGTCACATCCCAGTTTTGTGCATTTGCACCAGCATCTAATTTGCTGAATATTTTCCCGCAATTTAACGCTGCAAACAAAGCAGGTTCACCTCAAGTATCTTTTTCCTCTCACGTAGAACAAATAAATTACGCGTTCTATAAGGTTTTCTTGATTCTTTATAAACATTTTAAAAACCTCAAGCTTTTTTGAGTTCTAATTCACTGCAAATTTGATGAGCAATATGAAACTTTAAAACAGAAGTGACACTTGTAAAGAAAACTGAGTTGACGGCAAACATTTTATCGGCGTTTTGGGGATACACAGTAGTATTTGAGAGACAAAATAAAACGTTCGAACACTTTGCACTACATATGGAGAACAGAAAATTATCGAGTAACCCTATCTTACTTGCTTGACAATCATTTTTGGAGTTGCTCTCCAAGCCAGTCGTTTAAATGTGTTGCTGTTCCCTCGAAAACACTACTTCGTGGCGTGGGGCAAGGAAAAGTGTGAAAATGTCAGCCAAAGCTAGTTGACAGTACGCGTATTGCTGGAGGACGCACTCAAGTATTATTATTATTAAATTACAATAGACTGGCGACGTCGGAACGGAGAACTCCATGAGATTGACAAACCCCCACGCAAAAAGCCCAGCGAGTGAAGAAAAAATTGGAAAAAGAAAGAGAAGATCCGAGATCACAGAATAGCTCTGTTTACAGATCGATTAAAGCTCCGAATACCCGCACCAGCAAAGACAGAGCCATCAAGACCATTCCAAACATCACACATGATGAAAAAAACGAACGAGAATACCGGCCGTATGGCATCGTGACGGTTCCAAGGCAAACTCATGAAGAGCAGGAGTACGCCGAGCATACCCCACCCGAACAAATGGCTCCGGAAGAAAATCAGACAGTTTATGACTAGGGCAATTACAAATTTTTATAAAAAAGCAGACTCCGCCAACTCTGTAACGATGCGCCAGATCAGAAGGTACAACACCATCCAGCATGAACGCACATCGACGAACCACTTTGTCAAGCAAACACAGATGACAATCGGCAGCAGAACCCCATACTACGGAGCAGAACTCAAGAAGAGGGAGAACGTAGTAATTAAAGCAGCGACGTGTCAATTCTACCGAGCCAAACACCCTCCAAGCACGCCTCATAAGATCAATTTTATGCGATGTACGTAATGCAACCCAACGAATATGGGGCTCAACCGTCAACTTTAGATCAAATTGAAACCCAAGATTACCAAATCATAAACCACACGAAGTGACACACCATTCAGAATGAGTGCAGGGAAAGGAGGTCTCACTGTACGTGGCCTGGACACGAGCATGATCTGAGTCTTGCCCGCATTTACCCTCACCTCCACCTAGAACACCAGGAATCAATCACTTTCAAATGATGCTGAATGGATTCTGAAACCTCCAACCTATGACTAAACTTATCGCAAACAACCAGTAAAGGATGCATCAGCTCATATCCGACTCTCAGCATGGCTTCCGAAATGGAAGAAGCTGCCTAACAAACCTTCTGGACTTTTTCTCAAAAGTTACGGATATTAAAGATGAAGAAAAGGGTTTAGACCTTGTGTATCTAGAATTCCAAAAGGCTTTTGATAAAGTTCCCTATCAACAGCTAATGAAAAAATTGGAAGCCCATGGCATCCAGGATCGTAGCATGGCTCACAGGTTGGCCGCAGCGAGTGAAGCTCGGAGAAACGAGTGACTGGACGCAGGTATCATCAGGGGTTCCACAAGGTAGCGTGCTTGGCCCACTTCTGGTCTCAATTTACATCAATGATCTGGATCTTGACATCCGTAGTAAAATCAGTAAACTTGCGGATGATACAAAACTATGTCATCCTGCCACGAAAAGAGCCAAGCTCCAACAAGACCTTGACCACCTCATGGAATGGAGCGCAACGTGGCAGATGAGCTTTAATGTCGACAAATGCTCAGTAATGCACGTAGGGCTTGTGAACCCTTCAACCCCATTGAAAATGAATGGGACGGAATTGGCTCCTGTCATTCCACAACGTGACTCGCGAAACACAATTACAAACAAACTACAGCACAGTCAGCAAGTTGACATGAGTGTGAAAATGGCAAGCAGAGTACTGGGATTCATTACCAGAAATTTTGAATACAATTATCCAAGGACATCATCGTTCCCCTGTACAAGGCATTAGTGCGGCCACACTTAGAGTTTGCTGTTTAGTTCTGGTCGCCATATCTGTGCAAAGATATCGATAACATGAAAAGAGTCCAACGCAGAGCAACGAAATTGATACCTCAGCTGCGAAGCAAGCAGTATGAATGTCGCCTAAAGGAACTGGGTCTGATCTTTCTCGAACAAAGACGACTCAGGGGCAACTAATAGAAACATTTAAGTATTTGAATGGCTTCAACGACGTACCTACAACGAGAGTCTTTGAAAGAGACTTCAATTATCGCTTGAGAAACAATGGTCAACAACTCAAGCACAAAGCTCGAAGAACGACCTTAAGTCAGCAGTTCCTTTCGTATTTCATAGTCAGCATTTGGAAAAGCCTGCCTTCCGACGTTGTTAGTGCAGAATCAGTCAACGCGTTTAAAAATCGTCTTGACATACATCGGGAGAGACACCCCCCACAGCTAAGGATTCCTCCTCCAGGAGTCGCACACTCTCAACGGCCAAAGCCTCCGAGGCTTCCTAAATCCGTCTTCTTCTCTCTTCCGCTCCAACTGCACTGTCTAAAATCTTTAACTCCGCATATCAGCGGCGATTGACCATGATTGAGTGCATTCATTATCGTCTCTTTTGCTGAGACTCTTCTCCTTCCTCTTTTTTTTCTCTTTTCTCCAGTCTTTAATATCCTACTAACATAATGGCAATAGCTCATAGAGGGCCGGGCAAGTTTCGGTGTCTCTTTGAGAGTGGGCCTGTTGGTTCGTCTACTGCCGGTTATCTAATCTAATCTAAAGTAAATCTTTAACAAGATAAAATGGGTCCGCTGCATATACAATAAATAACAAAGGGCCCAGAACGCTATCTAGTGGGACACCAGAAACTCCATCCAAAAACTCACTCCTCTTCCCAACAACAACAACAACAACTACACATTGACGTCTGCCAGATAAAAACTGACTAATTACCGGGAAAGTCGAACCACCAATGCCCATTAATCTCAGCTTATGGAGCAGCCCGAGGTGATTCACGCGATCAAAAGCAGCAGCACTGAAGTCAAGCTGTATCAACCTTGCCTCATGACTCCTATCAAGAGCCAGCTGCAACACATGAGAAATATGAAGCAGAGCATCCCAAGTTCCCAAGCCCCTACGAAAATCATATTGTGTTGGGGAAGGACACCCTGCATCTCAAGAAAGCGACCCAACCTCGACGCAACCAACCTCTCATAAACTTTTGACAAAACAGGTGTGATCGAGATTGGTCTATAGTCGGAGGTTCGGGATGAAACAGAGCCCTTCGAACCAGACGTCACACGAGTGACACGCCTGCATTCCGGAAAAGAGCCCAGCCGTAACATCAGACGGAACACAGAAGCAAGCGGGGCTGCGAGCACGCCAGCCACCTTCCGAAGAAGAAGAGGAAACATACCCGATGGATCAGTGGCCGCATATGGGTCCGGGGCAAGAAAAAGGCGGTGCACTTCAAAAGATTTGAAAGCAAACCCGGAGAACCTCGGCTCGGGATCACACTCTAAAGGAATGCACATTCGGTCCTGGCTCTGCTTCCAATCAAAGTAGCTCTACGAAAGGTCGGCCTTGGTAGCGGGGTCCGCAACAAGATCACCTCCAGCACCAATTAAAGAAGGGGGGGGGGTAGAAGAGCTCACACAAAGCACACAGCGCTCTTCAAGGTGGACCACCACTCATGTGCGCTAGCAGACGAAGCAAACAACTCTCTGGACCTTAAATTATGCTCCCTCTCAGCTTCCTCGTAAGTAGCACCAGACCGACGCTGCAGTTCCCTGAAAAGCTGAAAGTAACAGCAAACCAGGTAATACGCCAGCGGCATATGGACCCCGCTTCATCTGGTGCGCCCTCCTATAGGCATCATCAAACCAGGGCTCATCGCCTATCCTGACCGTTATGAAGCGGGAAGGGACATAGGCTCGCACCATGTCAGAGAAAAGCCGATCCAAAGTAGACCGAGGATCAGGAGACTTTCTCACAACACCCCAAGGTAGCGTAAGGATGGCGCCAGAGACGGTGTCCCAATTCACTCTGGACTTGAAAAATATTTCACGCCCAACAGTGACTCTGGGGACCCGCTGACGGACTTGTAGCGTCGCAAAGAGGGCATTATAGTCCAAGGAACCATTGGGAGACGCCACTGACACTCCAACCAAATCAGGAACATCAGTCTCCGTGAATATGAAATAAAGTTTATTATTATTTCACAGAACAATTCAATTTTTTCCAAAAGTTCAAGAATTTCGTTTTAGATCATTAGTAATTTTATCTAGGGCAATACTTGAATGGAGATAGAAACACGCTAAATAAAAAGCAACGTTTCGGCCGTCAGCTGCGGCCACCTTCATGCGAAATTTTAAATATGGAACAATGGACAAAAAGTTGAATTCAAAAATGTGTAGGAAAAACTCTGATCCACCACGCATTGAAATACTGTTCTTTATGGAATACCTGCACAGCTGAAATTACCAGTATTAAGCAGATTCTAACACGCAACGGCTGCCCTCTAGCAATATTGGACAGAATAGTGAAAACATTCATGGACAAGTATCACGAACAGAACTATCGAAGCGCACTAACTATATATCTCTACGTAGAGCTGCATAATCCCACCTGATTCCTGGTGCTCTAGGTGGGGGATGAGGCTAAATGCGGGCAGGACTAAGACCAAGCACGTATCCAGGTCACGTACAGTGAGACCTTTTCCCTGCACTTATACTGGATGGTGTGTCGCTTCCTGTGGTTGATGACTTGGAAGTCTTGGTTGTTGATTTTGATCCAAAGTTGACGTTTGAGCCCCAAATTCGTTCGGTTGCCTCACGTGCATCGTGAAAAATTGGTCTTATTAGGCGTGCTTGGAGGGTGTTAGGCTCGGAGTAATTGACACGTCGCTGCTTTAATTGCTATGTCCTCCCTCTTCTTTAATACTGCTCCGTAGTCTGGGGTTCTGCTGCCGATTGTCTTCTGTGTTTGCTTGACAAAGTGGTTCATCGATGTGTGTTCATGCTGGATGGTGTTGTGCTCTGTGATCTGGAGCCTCGTCACAGAGTTGGTGTGGTCTACTTTCTGTATAAAATATATAATTGCCCTAGTCATCCACAGTCTGATTTCTTTCCGAAGCCATTTGTTCTGGTGAGGTATACTCGGCGTAGAAGTGCTCTTCATGAGTTTGCTTTGGAACCGTTACGGTCCAGTATTCTCGTTCGTTTTTTTCATTGTGTGTGGATGTTGGGAATGGTCTTGATGGCTCTGTCTTTGCTGGTGCGAGTATTGGCAGCTTTAAGTCATTTGTTCACAGAGCTATTCTGTGATCTCGGATCTTCTCTTTCTTGTTTTTTCTTCCCTCGCTGGGCTGGTTGCATGGGGGCTTGTCAACCTCATGGAGCTTTTCCGTTCCAACGTCACCAGTCTTGTGAGATTTAATAATAACACATACGCCATGAACGCCAACTTCCTGGGAAACATAAGTTCGGAGCACAGTAAACCAGCCGATCAACAGCAGAAGATAAGCCTACTTCCGTTCTGCCCATCAAAGTACTTTTCTGATCTTTCAAAACTCCCAATTTCAACCTGCAGTTATTGTTGGAAGTGTCGGATGTTGGGCACACAGAACATGATTTTTTTTTTAAACAGATCTTCCTTTCTTGTGTCTTAAGTCACTTCGCATACCAATAGATAGAGAAATGGTTACTTTTTCCTTCTTTATAACGCATATAGTTCTTAATAAGTTAAACTTCGTTGTCTTAAACCAATTTCTTAATTATGCATCAATTTGTCTTCCTATTTTTGTCAATTTCTTGTTTATTTATGAGTTTGAGTTCTTATTTTTATTTTGCCATTGAAATAAGACAGATTATTTCAATCCTGTTAATATTCGGATAAGATAACAGAAAATCATACATAAAAAACAATATATTTGAAAAAAAAGCTAATTTCTTCTATTTCAGAGCTTAGCTCATTTTTTGCACACGAGTGTTTGCTCTTGTTATGTACCCGTAAGGGCCTCTTTTTGCACCTGAGGTAGTGAAATTGTCGAGGGAAATTTAATGTCACTTCCCCTGCTACATCAAACGTTGCACAGAGCCGGTACGTTCACATGACTGAGCAAAGAGCAGCTCGTCGTGTCCACATGACTTGAAACAGGAAACAACTTGAGCGAAAATGATGGGTCAAAGAAGCTTACCCGCACAAACAGCAGCAGTTGCCAAATTAAGTCAGTAAAATTCTAAGCTTTTGCTGTAGGTGGGTTGGCTATAGGAATATTTCAACAAAGTTTCCTTATCTTTGTTTTAAAGTCGCGTGCATACGCTGTAGTCTCATAGACACTCAGTTTTTAGCGTAAACGATGTACAGTTCTTACTGCCCTACCCAAACTATGTCCCAGGGAAGCTCGCGACTAAAGTAGTATGCCGTAAAAACTGGCAACTGATGAGTGGAGCAAGACGACGGAGGGGAATAACAAGTAAGAAAGAATAAGAGAATAGCTGTGCTACAGGAAGAACGCGAAAGTTATGTACACACGCGAATTATGTACACACCATTAGAATGTTATCATTCAGTTTGTGCTTCTGGTAGTGAGTTAATTAGTTCGTACGAAGGTGACGCTTTCATCAGTATTAGATGGAGGAAATTAGGGCATCTTCGAGGTATCCTTCTTATGACCAGGGAAGGGATCAATAGGAGGAGTCGAGTTCAAATTTAAGCTGCTGCTGCTGCTGCTGCTCGCATATCTTAGGTAAGCGATTCACTGCCTGACTTGGAATATGTTTCACACTTCGTATCATGATACGGGTCCGAGGGCTTCATAATTGAGGAACAATGGTAACCTTCTGAAGAATTTCCGCAGGTTCCTTCAGTATTAGGAAAAAATTATGATGATATAGGTCTGAGATATCAATGAAGAAGAGCGCTTTTACTGTGTGGAGTTTGACAGGTTCCACCTTCATAGTGACCAATGTACTATATCGGACAACGAAGTCCGTGAGGCAATAAAGCTACTTAAAAATAATAAAGCAACAGGTGCGGACAACGTTCCCGCCGAAGTATACAAATACAGCCCTCCGAAGCATGTAACCTTACTTGCTGCCGTTCTTTCTGGCTGCCTTACTCTATCTTTCCTCCCAGATAATCTAATGCAGGTCATCATTTCGCCAATGGTAAAAAGTAAGAAAAATTGTGTGTCAGACAGGAGCAACTACCGCCCTATAGCCATAGCCACGTCTCTTTCAAAGTTAGTAGAACTGGTTCTTGAGAGACGGGTGACAATATATATGAACACTGCAGATAACCAATTTGGCTTTAAAGCAGAACACGGCACTGAGATGGCTGTCTTTGCCCTAAAACAAGTTATAAATCACTTCACCGACAATGGCTC
>LQNS02278078.1:9930174-9957350 GCA_001587735.2 Parhyale hawaiensis | reverse complement strand
ATCAATGAAGAAAAGAAGAAAATTAGGAAGTAAATAAAAGAAGAGGAGATTCCGCACCGGCCTAGAGGCATTAGGCAAACGTGTAGGTTATTGCGTGAATTTTTCACGCACGGGTCCACTAGTGGATACAATATTGCTTCTTTTTTGTTTAGTTTTACATGAGCTAAATGTTCTATATGTTTCTTTGTTTTATAGTTCAGAGCGATGTTCTTTGATTGTGATAAAGACATGGATACTGTCTATGGAATTAGCTGCAATGATTTTTGTATTTTTTTGTTAAAAGTATTGATGGAATGGTCATAATTGATATCTACCGTCAATGGTATGGAACCAAATTTGAAATGTGTTCCCTTATTTTGTTATTATTTTATTTATTTTATTTTATTTGGAATAGTTACCGTATATCATTAGCAGCAAGGCAGTGCAATGAGTGCATGTACTATACCACCTAGTGACGTAAGACCACCACCCGCGGTGGGGGCAAATTCAAGTCATTTTAATGGCCAGCTAATCATAGCTTCTAATATATGGATTCTGTGTAAAACAGAGCTCCGTTATGATCTCTTAATAAAAACATAGGAAAAATAGAACACCTCGTGGCGGAAGACGATCTGCCACGGTGCAGGTAAATTCAGCGCCGTCATTTTTGATGGCCAGCTAAGCCTATTTTTTTGCTTGGGTCACATCTAGGTCAACCCACCAAACTCCTTGCAAAAAATTATGCAGATTGCTCAACTCATTCAAACTGTTTGTTTGTGGACAGGCAAATATATATACAAATAGATATACTTGAATCTACAAAGAAAACGTTATCACGTCTCCCAAGTCGTTTGCATGTGATAAATATATAAGCATAAACATATACTGTATGTATACACACACAAACATATATATATATACATATGCTTAAATCTTCAACGAAAAGATTATCACCCCTCCCACTTCGTTCATGGGTGATAATTACTCTTCGTCATAACTCATGCCGAAATGGAGCAATGTCCTGTCTAAAGGCCATTAGAATAAAATAATTTTTTCTGTAAATATTTGATTGCTTTCACATAAATGGTTATATTAAGGTCCATTTTGCCTATTTAGGACAAAAAAGTTATTGGACACTTCAGGAAGATAAGTTGGTTCTTTTAGAGTTAATCCATTCTCTTTCATTCCCCAACTAACTTAACGTCTTCGAGGCCGGCTAATCTGCAGCAATTAATTGCGCTTGCACGATTAACTCTTTGGCGGAGTACATTTTCTTTGTTTTCTTCTTTCTTCCTAAGAAATTTCTGTGATTTAGACTTAATGACAATAGCTCATACAGCGCATGTCCCGGCTGCTTTCTTGGACTCTGCCTGTTGGTTCGACTACTGCCAGCTATCTAATTAGAGCTTTCTATGTCGAAAATGAAAGGGCAATAGTGAAAGATCTACAAAGGAAATAAAACTGGTGATCTGCATTAAAACAAAATACCTGCGATGCCTGCGCTGTCTACGCTGTGATGGTGGCATAAGCTAATTACTGCAACCAAAGCTGCCTTTTCTGTATTCTCTGTTGTTCTATTCTCAGCAATATCTTTCCCACTTCATAATGGTGTTCATACTGTTCATACTGCCACTTATAATTACTTCAGAGAACTTAAGATCTTATAAGAGACAAATGCGTGATGGACTCACTCTTTTTCTCTTCTAAACAAAAGGACAAAAACACAAACTTCAGAAAGTGCTGTGACGTAAATGACATTTGTATCCAAGGTCAAATTTGTAAACACATCGAGACTAGCGAAATAGTGAAAATCTGAAGTTCACTTCTGCAGTATTGGCCTATTGGATGGGAATTGGCCTTTTGGTTCGTCTACTGCCGCCTATCTAATCTACTGTATGTGGACAGCATGATCTCAAGTGAAGACATTTTAATCGAAGAAGACTGGGCAGACTGGATAAGAAAGAAAGGGATGTATCTTAACCGTCCCAAAATGGTGAATCGATGAGTTAACCGGTTACGTTATCCAACCACAGTTCTGCGCATCTCCTCGTATGACGTCAGGTGGAGCGAAGAACGTCGGTGTTACGAAAGTATCAATAGTATTCCTATTTCATTTATACCATTATTTCCAGTACAATGAGCTGGTCTTTGTGTGTTTGGTTGTTTTGAACACGGAAACACGAAGTTATTGAAGCTCTTCGCTTTCCAAAAGATCCGGAGTAGCAAAAAAAAGTTTTTTTGGCAGCTAAAGAGTATATGTACTTAGTTTTCGCTGTCATCGGTAGCATCTACTGTACTCCAAACATTTTATGCCCTAGCAAAATGATAAACCACTATGTAGAAATTATGAGTAATTCTGTTTTCCCTCCAAATTTTGCCAAGTAACAACAGACAACACAAATTTCTCCTAAAGAAGTTAGGAATATTGAAAAAAAAAAAATATTTCATGTTAGGCTGTGAAAACTTGTCTAGTAAAGTTGGCCCCAAAATTACGTTTCTCTGCAAAAAATTGAAAGAAACTAGTATGACAACGGTTGAAACTGTTTATAATTACTGAATGACGGCCTTCGAACGGCTCAAGTATTTGAAAATTAAGCTAGTAAAAACAATACTTCTCCGTTAGACAATTTACAATATTTTTATAAGAAAAGCTCTTTAAAATACAAATTGCACAGGTACAGTTCAATAATTTGGACTTACAATTACTTCTAGAGCGATTAATACATTGATACCCTCCAATACTACATATGCAGCTGCATTTTTTTGCAAGTCATGTTCTTCCGCAGTAATTTTTCGTGGCGGAGTGCAAGTATGTTAAAGAATGATGTGATAATTACGAAATAAGCCATATCAAAACTTAGGAAACCGTAGCTATGATGTTGTAATTATTTTTTTCATTTTCGACCAATTTCCTTAACATTTTATTGCGTTATTTCTCGCAAACGGATTTTTGAAATCGCACAGTAAACAGCTGTTTTCGTGCACAAATTATTACCCTTCTTTCTTCTTCATGGAAGCCCACGCTCACCGTATTTATAAAGCAAATAACATTCATGAACTTATTAACACAGTTTACTATATATCACCCCACCTGACGTCACAGCTGAAGAGGAGTGGGCGGGTCCCAACACGCTACCTGCGCGTAAGTTAACCTGTTGCGTATTTCAGCCATGACTCTAATCATACTCCGTAATATTGACCTCTCAAGACTTCTCCAAAATACTTAGGCAGCTTTTAACGTCTAAAATACGATTCACAGAAGCAAAATAATTGCTCTCGTTCGAGGTGTCCAACAAGTGGGCTCGGCTTACATTAAATTTTACGACCCATTCAAACGAGCTCTATCTCTAGCATATTCAAGGAACCTATTTGCTGTTGATTCGAGGCCCAAATTTCCTCCTATGTCGTCTCGTTGGCGTTCAGTAGATGCATTTTCTCCTAGTTAATGCTCCAAATCGAGACAACCAGGGAAACATTCAACAAAACTCTATTTCATTATATAGTAGGACTAGTGGCCCGCGTTATCATCAAATGCTGGCAGAAAATAAGTACGGTACGTAACGAAGCTCCTGTTTCTCCGCTCTTCTTCGAGGTACTGTTCTGAAGATTGAATTTCAATTTCCCTTCCTTGCTCCACTCAATTCGAGCAAAGAGGACTCAGAAAAACAATATTTGCACTACGAAGTAAAATCTAATATCTATGTTACTAGTATGTTAGTTGTTTACAGTCCTTCCATATGAAAAATTTGGGAATACAACGACCCTCTAGCCTCTCAGCAGACGTATTTTCTCCTATCCATTCCTTCCAAACCGGACGCAGAGATGAGTAAACAACTAAACGGTGTTTCATTATATGACGGGATAATATTTCGTATCTCCAGACATCCTAAGTTTAACAAGCTGGACAGCGAAGTATTTCTGTACCTTCTGTTACTAACATTTTCAGTGCAAAAATATAGGAGGAATAAGCAGTTACACACAGTAACAATTACGCATAAGAACGTAGTTATCAAGAAATACAGAAACAGGCGCACAATGTGCATTTCTATAACAGTGTACACCGAGACTGTTGGTTGGTTAATTTCTGCGTCCCCTGTCTAGCATCTTCCGTATGGAAAAGATTCATGTACTCACGGCAAAGGGGTCCCTGATTTGTCAAATTATGTAAATCCAAGCACTGAAGACGTGTGAAGTCGGTAGCTCTTACGTCGTGCGCAGACGAGCTGCATCTTCGCTAATATCGACGGAGCAATATTGTGGGTAGATCCAGTTTGCCGCGACATGTCAATGCGCACGCAGCAGCGAAAGGTGTAGTGGTTGCGATGTTTTAGGGTTAAATCATTATCAGTTTCATAGAACAAATATGATAGACATTAATTTTGTAAATTTCATTTCTTGTTTACGCGGAGGTGTTTTATATACTATGCCTAGTGCTCAGCGACTGAATGTTTTGTACGATTTTTTATATTTTAAACGAAACTCTGACATGTACATTTTCCGCCAGCTATCATCTTTGTAACTTCGACACAAATTCTTTTCACGATTTTGACACTGCAGTTGGAATCGCGACCATTTAGAGTAAAGTTTAAGTAAAATGGCGGCGTTGCGTACCGTAGTAGTGAAGAGATGGCAGAGATATTTCAACTGTAAGTCGCTTTGATTTGCTCAAAAGCTACAAAGAAGATTGGCCTAGATCCAACCCGCTGAATGCGCCTTTCGGGAAACTTTTTCGCCGGGTCTGGTAGAGCATTTGTTGGCGAAATGCTACTCTTTGCAATTTTTGCTTCTCGTCTGTATTGGGCTTTAGCGAAGGTGTGGATGCTAAATTCCATCTCCTACAGTAAAGTTTTCTCTCCTTTGAGCATACATATGATCGACAAACTGAATCGAAGCTTGGCAAAGGAAATAGAAAAGCATTCTCAAGAGCAAAACCACAAAGAAAAGCAAAGAAAACGGGAAATTTTTGCGAAGCAAATAAATTTCTGAGTAATTTCACAACACGGCGGGCAGTCGTTGCATAACAACTATTCAGTGCAGTCGCAGATGACATCGACAGATGAACTCAAGTTGGCACACAACAAACAAATGTCTTCTTTTAAATTCACATTCTTGCGGGTCCACGTGCTGTGAACTCTGTTTGTTTGTGCTAAAATTACTCTCTTGACACCGTCCGCAACATCTGTATCTTCACTCAAAGATACCTAAATAAAACTGAAATAGGAGACGGTTGTGGGTATAAATGACCCTAAGAAAGGATTGGACTTACGTGGGACTCATAGAGCGCCTGCAAGAAAACTAATGCACTATATCGCAATGGGGAGCGCAGCAGCAGGGAATTTTGCGCTGAGCAGATGGAAATTAGCCCTCAAAGAAGACGTCTAATGCCTTAGCCAACAGCCGGCAATGATTAATATTGCATGAAGAGCAAACATAATCAGCGCCGTCTGGAAAAAGGACGCAGAAAAACGGAAAGCGCTGCTGCATGCACACCTTAGAAGCACATCGGGAGTTATCTTGGCGCACTTCTCTCAGTAGTCTCCCCATTAATAAAGTCACCACTTCTAACTGCTCCACTGCAATTCATCACAGGTAAATTCTTTAAATGATAAATTCATCCCCGGAAACCTTCACCAAAGTGAGAATATCACTATTCACGTACAGGCTTCATTGAACATATGTTTTAACTATTCATACGCAGGATATATTCAAACAAGAAGGAATAGCTGTAAAAGGGGTTGTAAAGATCAGGCGCAGCAGCATACTTAGCTTAGGATCATTGGAACAAGTAGCAGCGAGAACCCACTTCATATTCTTAGCATGAGAGAAAAGAGACGGTCGGGTTAAGGGTTTGCAGTATAACTTTCCTTTCACCTATCAAGAACGTAAACATGAAAAATTAATTAACGATCAACTAGCGGAAATCAGCACGTATGTACAAAGGTATATTTTGAAGAAGGAGAAAGAGGAGAAAAGTGTAGAACAGTACTATTAACGACTAGAAAAGCATTTTCAGAGCTCAAACCTTCGCCAAGCAACGCAATGTCAATGAAACATTTAAACTGGTCCTGAAACCAGGTTTTTCTTTTCATCGTCACCAAAACATGCTTATTTTGCTTCTTGGCATTCCCGACATTTCCCGTAATTTTCTTGAAGATCCGTCAACAACGTTTCAAGTTGCGTTCTGACAAACAATACGACAAACATATAGTTAAACACACAAACGGACAAGCTGATCATCAACAATATTTGTTCATTTCTGCCTTTCAACATTTGTAACATAGGTAGGCCTATTTTGCATATTTCATGATGACGTTAAAATAATTTTTGGTGATGTTATTGTCAAACCTAAAAACAATCGTGAAGACAGACTCACAAATGGACAGAGGGCCTACAGATCATAACAAAAACTTCATCATTTGCTCTTATGGTAACATTCCTGAGAATTCATGGAAATTTCTTAACATTATCTGTTTTAATTTTATTATCAATAAAAAATAGGTAGACAGAGAAACAGTTGAACGGTCCTTCACTAATACATAATCATCTGCTCCTCTTAACGGTGCTAATAATCTCTGTGAATTTCGTAAAGATTCGTCTATAACTTTTTGAGATATCTGGTGACGGACAAAGAGACAAACTCGGACATGAACATAATCTGCTTGGCGGAGGTAACGAATGGAAACAGGAGAGAACACCATGGGTACGGAAAGACATGTGGGCAGGCCTTGTTAGGCAAGCTACGGGACCGCTGGTGGGGCGCAATTCTCCATGCAGTTCAAGAATACCTAACAAAACTACCTCTTAAAGAACGAAGAGGGATAATAGAATTGGCGGTTGGGTGAACATGGGTCATTCTGCGCTAATTATTATCGCTAATATGTGGTAATTATTTATAAGAAAAACTGTTCATTGACCGTGACTATCAGCCCTGTTCTCGTAGACACAAGCTTTAGTTTTCATAAACACTACTTCAGGTGATGCAAAATGTCAGCTAGTCTGTTGAAGAGCACTCAATGAAAAGTGAAGAAAAATGGTGGTTGTCTAGAAAAGAGAATAATTTTAAGACGACTTTTTATATTCGCTAGAATCATAACTAGCTATCACCTCTTTGCCATCATTTGACTTCCAGTAAGCCTTTCCACCCAAGCGAGGAAGAAAGAAGGAACAAACAGCACGCTGAAAGATAGGCACGTGAGGACCCTGACACTGGATTAACGCGCTGGGAACATCATGCTGGGAAAGACGAGGAACATAAAAAAGCATCATCAGTAGAAGCCCGCATACGGAAGAAAGCAAAACAGACACGATGCAAACACGTCGTGAAGGCAGACCAAGCTAAGGAGTACCAAGGGAGGCACGACTCCCAGTAACATGCTCGTAGGGCTACAACGCACGGAAACCACAAGTAAATGAAGAACAAAACAATGGTGGTCTTTAGGAGTAGAGAAAATGAAAGATGCATAGCAGACACGTAAAAAACAGTCGTCTTAAATGACAAACTGACGCTAAGACGCATTGAGGCGCAATTACTCCGTCACGACACGTGTTGAGTCGTCGACTTACGGTTACCTCACTTACCCACGGCCGTACGCTTATAGTCGTCTACCCGCAGGCCGTACATGAAAACTAATCTGGAGTTGGGGAGACGTTCCCTGCGCAAGACGGGACAGCTCCCTCAAGAGCTGGGTCACGCCCAGTGGGCTGGTAGTCCATGAACCAGACCAGATATTGGTACCACCTGAGGTGACTGAACATGAGGGGTACTATAAGTGCATTTAGGCATGATAGTCTTTTCAACTTGGCAGCTTTGTCTATATTTTCCAAAAATAAAATCTGCTGAATTGTGTCATTTTGAAATCCCACCGGGCCTAGTTTTTCATTCATTTGATAAACTTGCGAAACTAAAAACCAAAAATGTTATATACCATTGACATCCTTATTTTAAGACCTTTCATCTAGTATGTAAGATCGGAAGCCCGCTGTTTTTATTCGAGGAATTAAGTGACCTAAAAGGTTGGGTCACCGTCCTAACTCGACTTTTTTTTGGCGAAGTTAATATCCATTTGACGCTTACTACTCGAAAACTATCGTATACCTAGCCAATAGTGCAGCGATACATTTCGAAAGTACAATAAATTTCCCATGTTGTTTGGGTTTTTGCCTAGTCTTAACCCTTAACCGAATATATGAGCCCAAACCGCAAAAGCTTTACGTATTTCTTCACCCTCCTCAGCACGAAAGGCTGCTTTGATGTCAGTTAAGTACCAATTAAAGAACAATTGACATTTCCCGCTCTATACAGGAAGATTCCTCTTTACATTATTTAATAAGCTTACATTTTTGCACAACGAAATTTTATTTTAGCCTTTTCTTGGCGTAAGCTCAACTTTACCAAATTTGTTGACCGGCTCTCAGAGCAGCTCTTATTATTGTTATAATTAATATTAAAACTTCCCACTCGAGCCACCACAGACAGGTAGTACACTAGTACAGCTCAAATAAAGCACTTTTCAACACCGGACAGCCCGACACGCTGCTAAAGGAATTCCAACAAGACGCCATTAACTGCGGACTTAAACACCTTTGCAGGCCAATGCGACCGAAAGCCGACGTCGTCAATGGTGGGTGCAAAATGATCACTTTTTCGTATTTTTTTACTTACTTTTGGAACTTTATGATACAAAATGGATTTTAAACCCTTTTAAACAGTGAATGCAGATTCTATCATCGGAATGTCTCCTCCCCCACCCGCAAGGGTTCGTAGAACCTGGGGGAGGGACATTCCGCTATGCTATTACCAAGATAAAGTCCCGTTTTTAGGTCCAATGCAGACGAATCAAAAATGGCTGAGAATGGCATTTTGCCAACAAATGCTCTACCAGACTTGGCCAAGAAGTTTGTCCAGGTCTACTGGCAGCATAGTCTAAATTTATCAAAAAATTAAAATATGCTGAATTACGCCATTACACAGTCTTACGCAATCATACACTATGACTGTCCATCGATCGAACACCCAGAGTCCATGAACACAGTCCAAATTGGTGGACAAAATCCCTGTGGACCAGACCATAGAAGAGACAGTGAACAAAGACACCCAGACACCAAGGACACAATAGGCTTCAGTCTGAGAGGTGGAGCTGTCCCCAGATACGACCTGCCATCTAAGTACCGCAGCAGGTACTTGAGGCAGCTTAAGACCATAGTAGGCCAATATTCATTACTCTGACTTCAGCCATCCAGACCTTCAGATGCCTTGGATCCCTTGTTCAACTAAAGGAGACCAGTTGGTTTAACCCCTTCGACCTTACGCAAGGAGAACTTGTCAGTTTGTCTTCTGCGACTACCGCACCACCAGTAGCGGCCAAAGACCTTTTCGAGGCCTACAGGATATGAGAGGAGGCATTTCAAGCCTTCAAACAAGAGCACCTGGAAACAGATAGCTCATCTACGCATTTTCATGATAAGGTAACAAAAGAGAAACTGCAAGTGTTCTCTGTCATTAGAATTACGACACGCAGCCAAGGGCATGCCGAGGAGATCATTTTCAAAGTTGATAGGGACCTATTTGGCCAGCTGATCCTAGTTGCTGAGAAGAGAAAGCTACTGATGAATGGTGTCTTTGCTCTTCCCCTGGGGCCTTTGTAATTGGCACTTGCTTCTGGTGATGGGTCTCTTCGTAAGACCAACAAGGAAGGCAGATCTAGCAACAGAGTTGAAGAAGATTGTTTCTCCAGCAGTGGTGATCATTGATGGGATTAACCTGGCCAAAAAGTGAACGGAAATGAAAAGACTTTTCCCAGCTTGTAGAGTAAGTCCTGGCTCATATTATCCATGAAGGTGCTAAGAGCCATCGCATTGATGTTGGCTTTGACGTTTAAAAGGAGAAATCCATCAAAGATGCAGAAAGAGCCAACAGAGGTGCTGCCATAGGGATCCAGTTCTGATTCATTCAACCTGGGCACAATATCCAGCAGTGGGGAAAGTTACTCTGCCGCCCCTCCAACAAGGCATGCCTCTTGAGTTCCTGATATATGAATGGAAGTGGTCACCGTACAGAGACAAGCTCGAATACAAGGGTCTGTATGCCCCATGTGAACAGCTGAGCTTTAAGATCACCAGAGTAGACAATGGAACAAGACACCAGAGCTCGAGTCCTCACAGTAAGGAGACACGCGCGTTGTTCTCCATGCTCTTTATGTAGCAGAATCTGGATATAGTCTGTCGCCAACATTGCTGAGGATACAGACACCATGGTCCTGTGACTGGGTTTGTACAGCAACATCCCATGCTTCATGTACCAGAAATTCGGGACAAAGAACCGTACCAGATTCCTCGACATCACCAAACTAAGCCGTATACTGGGAAACTGTGTAAGTGATACCTTGATTGGCATCCATGACTTTACAGGCTGTGATACCATCAGTCATTTGCTGGCCGTGGAAAGATGACAACATTGAAGGAGGTTAAGTTGGACAAAACCTATCAGAACACTTTCCAGGAACTTGGATGCCATTGGGAAGTGTCTATAGAACTGTTTGAGAAACTATAAGAAATTACCTGTCAACTATACCTGCCTTCTACCTACACAGCTAAGGCTAACAAGCTTCGGTAGGACCTTTTCTGTGCCAAACGTGGAGAAGTGGAGTTAAGTTAACTCCCTCCTTGCGAAGACTGCCTTTTCATGCATGCACTGCCGGCCAACTTTCGAGCTGCAATCTGGAGAAGTCTCCAGAGCTAACCCTTCGTTGCTAGCCCACCAGACTGCGGCTGGACAAGAGATGAGGACGGCAAGCTGGTTAGGGTTATCGATTGGATGCGTGGCTCACCTGCACCAGATGTTGTTATCCAGCTGCTCGCCTACCAGTGCCTGTTCTCATGCGTTCTCCTCGGGGCACTTGCCTCAGCAATAGCCTGAAGTGCACGGATATGTGCAGGTTACAGACATGCTAGAAGAGGGCTGATGATGAACAGACGGTATCACAGCTGTCAGACTCCGAGTCTCATACAGATGATACGGAGTAACTTGCCATAATAGTATGAACAAGCCTATGGTAGGCTACGTATTTGGATCCTTAGATTAAAAGTCGTCACATTTACTATGTTTTTTTTTCATTTTTTTCCCAAAATGAGGCATTTTCTGATTTTCATTTTTAGCAGGGTGTAATTACTCAAGACGTGAAAAGCACTATTAAGCTGCTAGTCTCAAAGGGCTATCATACCAAAACCTAAATTAGGGACATATTTATTACTACCTAAAAACACCAACCAGAATTAGTCATCCAAGGTGGTACCGATATCCCAAAATTTGGGTGTGGGCTCATGGACTTTGGCTTCAACAAGTGTGTCGGAGCCCAATAATTTTCAGTCTCGTGTTACTACATAAAAAACAGACGATAACTAATATTAACATCTGGATATAACTGAATATGTGTGAGATTAAATGATTAACAGCACTCATTCGGTGCTTGATTTCAACCCCGTGAACTGCTCGAAGACACATGTGTCCTCCCTCCATATCCCAGAGTGAGGAAATACCATAAACTTTTCGAAGGTTAGCAGTGATTCAAAATGGAAGAGCAAGCTCTCGTGATCCATGCAGCTACATCAATGTTCCCAACAAATTATGAACGGAAAAGTAAACAAGTTTTTAGAGCTTTCAGTGATTAAAAAAATATGAAAGTGGATTATTGTCTTAGATTTGAATGAGGCTTGCATCGCACTATAGTAGAAGTTCAACGGTCTGGACGTATAAAAAGAGAACAAGTCCAACAAGCGATCAACAGCGGTGAGAGTACCGCAGCCGACAGTGACGCGACGCTGCCCCTCTGATCCACTTCGCTTACGTGCCGTGCCTGCAACACTGTAGCTTCTCTGCGATGACGTACACCAAGAAGCAAAGAGCGTCATGGGAGGACTCACGGGATACTAGCATCGAAATGTGACTTCATCAATGACGTTAACATCGACGAACAGTACGGCTGAGCAGCCTATTAATATTTTAGCTAATAGCGCCAGAAAAAAAAATCGTCATCAATTGCAAATTTCATCCCTTAAGCATCTACGAAAATGAAGAGAGCATACACTAATTGAACAATAAGCAATAATTATACATAATCAATGGAAAATAGCAGTGGCGGCTGGGGAAACTTTCACAGCACCCGAGGCAAGATTAGGGCCGCTATTGCGCCTTGATTTAAGTTCTTCATTGAAGTGAAGCCCTATTAACACTTCATATTCAGTCCACAGTGCTCTTCATATTATGTCTCCGTATTTTTCTACTTAATTCATTCAATCTCCCGCTCCTGACTGGCCAGCTACTTGTGCTGCAACAATGCATAAATCACGTAAAATGGTTGTCGTCAAGGACAGAAAGGTTGGACAATAACCGTTCCTATGGTTTCTCTCGCGTCAAGAATATAACACTATGCTTATATTTCTGGTTAGGAGTGAGAGCCCAACCTACGAGTGGCTGAAGTCCAACCCGCAAATTTTTCGACTCGTCGGCGTGACGTCATTCGGTGACATGCGGTCACGGCTAAGCTTAATTTTAGTCCCATTGACTCCTCCTGTTAACTCTTTGCTTCCTGACGTACACTAACGTAACCCGCTGTTCCACGACATGGTAAATTTTCTCGGCATTTAGTCATTTGAGGAGCGATCTAACAACCGTGCATGTGACTGAGTAAGCTGTGCAAAACATAAGCAACAATGAGAATGAGTAGTCACTAACGTGCAGATTCTAAGCAAAGCCGGGCAGAAGATACACAGATATAATTAGAACATTTTTGCCGGAAGGTTTTTCTTCATATTTGGTCCGTGCGCTACAAATGCCTGAAAACAAAGCGCAAACTAATTCAAAGAGACCGAAGAGAAAATGGGAAGAGGAAAGGAGAACGACAGACAGTTGTACAATGGGTCTCTTCCGCGGCCGCCACACAGGAACAGGAAGGTATAGGAGTCCGTGAGATGGGTCGCTTACACAGGGTATGACAGTAACGGGTCAGCCTGATAAGAATTAGCAGAATTGGCGGAACGGGGGAGGGGGTGGGCTGTGACGTCATGGAAGCGCAGCCAATCTACACCTCGCAAGGAAAGCCCATAGGCTATGCGCTGGTGGCTCCTACCGCGCAATTTCCCTCCTATGTCTTGCGGCTAATGTGCAGGAGTGGCTCGAGGCTAATATGCAGCGCTAGAAACCCGACATACAACATTTTTTTCTTTAAAAGCTGTGAATGAGTATTCAAATTAAAATTTTTTATTCACTACGGTGTATCTTGTAAGTGATAACTTATCTAGAGAGCTGACAGCAAAGAAGCAGTAAACGACGCGATTTAACGATTGAATGAAATGCCACCTTGAGGCCGGCGGACCAAATAGAGAAGAGCAACGAAAAACACCGCTAAATAGTCATTATAAATCGAAAACTGCCATGGTGACAAAACATAGCTAGTAGATGAGTAATTTCATTCATGTGGCATCCAGTTCAGATAGCGCGTTAACCAATACTTTTCAGTAATATTGAATATCGTTTTTTTTATAGCGGCTGCGTGTTTGGCGAAGATACTCGCAATGACTGTTAGGTATGTAAGGGTTAAGTTAAGATAGGTTAAGAAAGAGTTACAAGAGGTATGTTTAAGAACTATGATAAGATAAAAAGAGCACCAAAGTGATCACGAGCATTATTAAAAACCAGGCGTTTCGGATTATTAAAAATCCATCATCAGTGTTCTGAAAACGATAAAATTCAGATTTTAAAGGTGGTTAAGGCTTAAGAATTACAAAAACATATAGCAAAGGTACTCATCTATGAACTGATAGAGAGCTTTACAGCCGATACGCTCTCGTTTAGCTCAGGCCTATGTTTAAAAATGTACAACGATTCTAAAATGCGGAGGTCAGCCGTGATTTGGGTCTCGTCTAAAAGAGATAAAAAAAATTGCTCCTAAAAACACGTCACTATTGATACAATGGTCACGGATGGAAGAGTTTGAGGGTTTTGATAAAAGTTGACCAGTTCGAAAAGAAGTTCCTCTATGTTGGGCGCACGTCACAAATAAGAGAGCTGTGCTTCCAATGAACGATCGCTCGCATCGGTCACACTTAAAAGTGTTACCGCTATGTCTCTGTTTCCGCTTTACTGAAAAAAAACCTGCTAGGGAAATAAGCTGAGCGACTTAATTACTTCATTTAAGCAAAAATACATTTCTAGAGAGATGCGATTAGTCAAAATCTTTTGAACTGAAGCAAAGTTGAGGCTTTTGAAAACGCTGATAGATTTTGACATGCGATTATAAAACAATTACTCAGGCTTTGTAAAGAACTCATTACTTGTGTAATTTTTATTGTTCAGTTTTGTGGAATGTTGGCATAGTCTTACCTGCCACTGTATATCACAGCTTCCTACAGTTTCCTCAACTTTGTATCTCAACTGTCGTTTTTGGTTAAGAAATTCTGCAGCGTTAACTTTATTATTCAAGCAGTAGGGAGAATACTTTTATTAGATAGACACAATATACTGAATGTTAGCACTCCATTACTTCAGCATGATCACACCCATGGCTACATTAGACCCATTACTTCAAGCTTCCAACTGACGTGAATCATAAGATTTGTGATTTTTTGGTACAAAATGGGATAAATTGGCTTAAAATTTCTCCATTATTGCACTAACTACTAAGAAATAATAAAAAAATACAAAAACAGCTAAATATTCTGCTTTGATGCTGTTTTTCCTGCTAAATACTAAAAACAAATTTATAATGCTAAATCACCGAAAATAAATGATTAAGAAATCCCCTTTACTTCTCATATGGATGCTGTGTCCAACAAGGTTAATTAAGACACATCACCCCTAGACTTTCTTACTAAATGCTAACATAAAAATTATATTAAACAATAACATAAGAGAGAATTAGTAGGTATCTGTTCTGTTCAGAGTTTCTGGTACAATACCTGCATGTTTTTAAAGAGACGATGTTGACACTATTTTCCGTTGAGAGAAAGGTTGGTTACAATAATGCTATATCTAGCATTAAAAATGCTAAGTTGCCAACAGTGCGTCATATTACAATGTACAAAGGAAAGTGTATTTCAAGCATGGACTATGTTAAGTTAGTTGGAAGATACTTTTCGCTATTCTACAACAGTATGAAAGAAATATTTAGAAAAGCAATTGATAGCAGGTATATTAATTACTCGAAAAGTTGGTGTTATACAATAAACAATGCTTAATAATACATTACTCATCAAAAACGTTAAAAACACTAAACAAATCGTAATATTCGAGAGCAGGGAGCACATTTCGTAAAATTTGGGATAGGTGCGCAAAATTACGTTCGTAGAAGTAGAGAGCGTAAAAGTCGAGACACGTAAAAATCGAGAATTATATGTACTCCAGATACGTTCGTAAAAGTCGAGATAAGGCCATAATGGTTTACAAAGATAATTATATTTCTAGCATGGACTATGTTAAGTTAACCGGAAGAATTTTTTCGTTATTCTACAACAGTGTAAAGGAAATATATACAAATGCAATTCGGAACAAATACGTACGTATTACTAGTAACACCGGCTCAATTATCTGTCCTTACGGCTAAGATTTCAAAGTATTCCTTTAGAAAATTCGCATTTTTTTGTATTTAATCGATGTATTTTTCAATGCTGATTCCAAATCTGAAATCCGTTTTTGGCGGTCGGTCTTAGTTTTCGAGTCATAGGATAAAAGCCGCAAAAAAAAAAAACCGTAAAAATCCACAATCTTTGAAGACACGTGAGAAACCGGGGTTTTTGGGTTGGGGGATGAGAGAGAGAGAGAGAGAGAGGTTGGGTGGAGGTTAGGTTAGGTTAGCTTAGGTTAGTTTAGTTTAGGTATTTTTATAATAATAATATAACTTTTATTAAGAACACAATGGGTTCACAAATAAGCCTACAGGTACGAAGTAGCTAACTTTTAACCCAGTGATTAGGTCCAGTCACAAATATTGGTAGCCACGCACAATGAAAAATCTCCGATATACTCAGCCTACACCTGCAGACAGTACAGAGAATTTGTCAATGACTCAAGCTTACCCCTTTACTGTGAGATGGAGACGCATTATCCATAATAACTAACCTGGCCAGGGGGCTTGTAACAATGATCTTAGTACAAACTGCAACCAGAGCTCTGTCACCAATATACCAACAGGCTAATCTATAGTCATACCGCACCTCGAGCAATCAAAAACCTCAAGCGACAAAAGGCAACGTACAGTAGGAAAACAGAAATAAATCAGCTCACGTCCGCGTGCAACGAAAACAAAGTTTAGAGGAGTAGCAGGTAATAGGCACATCAGCTAAATTTCATTCCGATCATGGAGGTCATCGCCTACATACAGTATCCTAACTCACCGCTGCTTGAGCGCCGAACTCTGATAACTTGGATTAGAGCATATCCCTCAGAGTATCGAGTAATCAGAGTTTTCGACTCTCATTTGCAAGCTATATGAACATTTGCGAGCAAGAATATTGAGACACTCTACGTCATACGACGCAAGCACATCACTAGCTCCTGTGTATCTGGTCACACCCACCGACCTGCCGGAATATGTCATTGTACGCAACACACAATTTACTGATGGTCTGTCGAGTGAATTTAGCCCAAAGAGAGCTGCCATGTTTTGGATAGCAATAAGTTTTAAACAGCTGCATCTTGACATTCAGGGCTCGAGCATCTATTGAACTGCCGTAATATCTGATTGCCTGTAGCATTAAGCCCTAACCTGACGTCCAATGTCTGCGCAATCGTCAAGTTTTTCATCATTAAGATGTCTCAGATACACAAAGTTAGGTTACGTTAGCTTAGGTTTGGTTAGTTTAGATTAGGTTACCTTAGATTAGTTTATGTTAGTACAGTATATACCGAGTGTTTTTGTAGGCGGACAAATTTCAACCATAGGGAGCAGCACTCAAAATAAATCGATTTTCATGAATCATAAAATGCCCAAAACTCCTTAGTATCCGAGTTATAATGACTAAATTTGATCGTTCAGCACATTTTCCGACCACATTCCTGCCCATGCGCTTACACTGTATCGATGTTGATGATTATTTAGGTGAATGACATGAGAATTATTAGGCTTGAGCCCGATGAATATTATTGTGAATGTTAAAAACCCCTTCGCGATTAAAATACGCTTCATCTGTGGAAAAGAATCAGCTTGGAGAAGTTGGGATCGCTTGTTCTCTGTTGCATGAACCACTCTAAATATTGCACGCAAGGTTTAAAACCTGGTGACAGCAACCCTTGCATTTTTTTTTTTAACGACACGGATGTAAACTCTGACGACGTAGTGTCCGCCGTACAGTAGTGTGAATACCTTAAATACTAAGTTTGAAACAGCAGATATTTTTTTTAACCATGAAACATTTGAAGTTTTCATTGTAAAAATAATGTAAACTGCTTTGGTGAGGTCAGAAACGTACTGAACTATCAAAACTAGTGCTAACATTGGCGCGCACGTAGTATCCTACTTAAAGCTTTAAATTTCTTTAAGTCAGCTTAACTCGTAAATTAAGGAGTTTTGGGCATTTTATCATTCGTGAAAATTGATTTATTTTGAATTTTTCTACCTATGGTTGAAATTTGTCCGCCTAAAAAGAAAACACCCGGTATATGTCTCCCCCACCCCAAAAACCCCGGTTTGACTCGTATTCCCCAAGATTGTGTTTTTTTAGGATATTTTTTACAGTTGTTTCATATAACTCAAAAACTATGAGGCCGACCGCAAAAACGGTTTTCAAATTTGGAATCAACATCGAAAAATACATCGATTAAAAAAAAAAAACTTTTCAAAAATATGCAAAATTTCTATAATGAAAACAATTTCAATAATTTTGTTTCTCTTTTTTGTAGACGCACAGCTGTGTTTATGAGGTTACAACAAGATGTTCGGCTTTTGCACGGCGTGAGGGAGTAAAGGAAAGGGCTCCAGTGTGAACCCTACTTCAAAAAGTTACTGAGCTGTTAGAATTTTCTCATATTTCAGCACCGCCGTACGGAAACTAATTTTATTGCGGTGTGTTGCCTGTTTATCCTAGAAAAAAGCACACGTTCTACTCAGGACAAGAAAAAATTAGTTTAGATAAGGTAGACCAAAAGATGTCTTGTTAACTGGAAGCTTTACTAAAATTTAGAATGAACAATTTTTGACAATAAAATGTATTATTGTAGCGGTATCATCCATGTCGATCTCTTCGAAACAAAGATTGTTGATGTCCTTCTAGCACATGACGCACAGGACTATATCCATACCACTCTCAAAAAATAAATAAAAACAAAACCCCAGAACGTTAGAACCAGGCATCTCACAGAGACGCACGCATTCCTATGCAAATGTTCACTTGTAGGATGCCAAACAGGATGTATTTTGCAGAAGTTTGCCATCATCGAAAGTAAGGTCAATAAAGTAAGAAACTCTGTGGAGGAAGCCCGAGCATTTGTACGCAAACGCCCCATAACAACACACCAATTACCACATAGTCTACAAAACTGCCCGCTTTTCCATACAATCAAAACAGGCACCTCGAGAGTTTCCCTCGGCAGAGCCCAGCACCAACACCATTCAAAGGGACGGTGGGGAAACAATCAACCCTCGCTAATCGACAGCCGGTCTCGCAGAAAGCAAAAATGTAGCACCGGCAGGGCATACAATGGCTGGTTCACTTAAAGTGCGAGAGCGACTGAAGGAATCCCTCAATAGCCCCCGATGCTTATCAGACTCGAGAGAAGACCGGACAAGACGAACAAAGGACAAAAGCAGCCATCCCGTAGTTGCCACGGGAGCACAGAGAGCAGCTCTGCGAGATACAGGCGCTCTTCATCAAAATCAGGAAAAATGGTATCGAAAGCGTGGCAATATAGTGAACTGTGAACGGAGATTGGGAAAGCAGTCTGTAGCCACCAGCCTCAGATGGAATCTTCTCCCTCATGATCTCCAAGAGTTATCCTCACAGCAAAATGGTTACGTTAGGTCCGCCATGCTCCAAGGAGTTACGAACAGTAAGCACAGCTTTTACCATGGAATGTACTGGACACAATCATGGGTGAACCAATCTGAGAGTACAACATGTTAGATCAGTGGTTCTTAACCTTTTTGGAGGTACCAAACCTCTCAAGTTCCCTACATGCATTCATCGAACCCTTCGTAGTTGGAAACATAATCTGCGCTTTAAATTTTTCTTTAGATTCAGATCATATCAATGTATTTTTTCATGCACTGTAGTAGTGCGCAGACTGTATCACGCATCATTTGCACACGAAATCACTGTTCATAGAACAAAGCCAGTAAGAAGAGCGTGACGTCACGAATCATACGAGTGGGCTGGACAAAATCACCGAATCCCTGAAACTCACTCACCGAACCCCTAGGGTTCAATCGAACCCAGGTTAAGAACCACTGGGTTATATTGACAGACTGCATGGCTATACGACTACTTGGGGGACGTAGCCAGCAAAGTAACATTCGTTACGTGAGACAGGACAATGGAACAAACAAGATGGTGGCGCAAGCAATCATCTATGCACCAAGTTATATTGACTATAAATGGGTAAGCAGCAGTGAAACGTGCTGTTAAATATATTGCTAAATGAGAAAATTTTCTGCAACTAAATGTATAACTGTATTGCAATGAAATAGGTGATTGCGTCGCGTTACTATGTACATTGCATGCCAGTAGTGAGTGGAAGCAAAATTGAGCACCAGCACATTCCTCGGTGTATGGCGCAAGAGTGAACAACTCCAGGACGGGAGGGTTATCGGTGCAAGCTGAAAAATAAAACGGGGTGTGGTTAGTTTCTTGCTGTTTACTGTATGGTTGGTATAGGAAACCTAAACATATTTGGTATTATTTTGTAGATGAATAATCTGCGATAATCATGGTATACAATGCAACTTCATAATGTGCCCGATTAATGAGTTATGAACAATAAGAGATTATAACTGCACAAATAAAGATTGTTTCCGTTAAAGGTTCTAATAAGAAATAAGGCACACATCAGAAAATTTTTAGATCGCATTTACAGTCCACAAACTGTTACTACAACGGTGGCCAAAAAGAAAGTTTATTTCACTTTACTTTATTTTGGCAATCAATCTGAGAAACTTAAAAAAGAACTTTCAATATTATTTTCCAGATATTTCATGCAATGCGAGTTCAAATTCATTCTAGTCAATAATTTCAAATTAGGTTCTTATTTCACTTTCAAAGATAGGACTCCTAAAGGCATGCTTAGCTCTGTCGTTTACAAACACCGTTGCGCACATTGTGCGTCAGAATACGTGGGCTCGACTACCCGTTCACTGCGTGTTCGCGCGGCCGAGCATGCTGGCAGGAGTCCTCGTACGAATCATATCTTATGCATTCCTCCTCAGTCGTCCGTACGTTCTCATGCTGAGAGGTGCAATCAATCCGTCCGTCTAGATGATTTTACTGTTTTAGGGACAGCCAGCACTCCCTGTGAATTGCGTATTTTAGAATCTCTTTTTATACATAGGCTGAAACCACAACTCAACGACATGCAATCTTCTTATCCTCTGCAATTAGTGAACTTTTAGTTTTTCTTATCTCTGTTATTAGCACCANTTTAGACTTTCTGTGCCGTAATATTAGCTGAAATTTACAAACTTCACTTTTGTTTTTTACAGATGTTGATAATGACTTTGTAAGTCGAAACGTTCATTTTTATTCATTCAACTTAGGTTTTATCAAAAATGATCTCCCTGCGAGATTATAACTAATTTGAAACAACGGGGGAATATTATCCAATCTTTTCTCTTATTATCATTTTGCAGAAAAAGAAGCAGTCTTGCATAATTTCCGAGATGTGCATTGCATGCCATTTTCTCGTAATTTTGGTATATTACACAGCTATAGCTATCGGTGGCTTCTATCGAGGCGAAACTTTACATTTAAGCGTTTTCGAAAATATCGCAAATCGCGCATCAATCTAGCTATTCTCAGATTTTCTTCAATACCACATCCCCGCACACATTTTCAAGATGGCAACTCTTATTAACTGGACCATATGAGTCCATACAATGATGTATGTATGTATGATGTATGACTGTTTAGTTATAGTCCTGGCTCTGTGTAGGGGGCTGACTGTGTACATCTCTATTCTACAGCTCTACCATGTATTTTCCTATTCCATATGATGAGGACATTAAAAAAAAGTTGAGTAGTTCCTTCGTACCTGGTACATTTTTGAGGGGCATGGAGGAGCAAAATAATCGATTGTGGACCGTTCGTTCTGAAACTTGCTCGTACAAGTTTCTTTGGAAAAGAAGCACATTTTACTCGTACAAGTTTTTTATTTAGGCTTTATATTTTTGAGATAATGAGAAACATATACATATATATACCTAAATTGTTTGGAAATTTCAAAAGAATAAAACTCAACGAGTTTTCATGCTAGAAAAAAAAAATGACAGTTTTGGAATCCTTCAAAGATACCTAATAAACCTACAGAGCTGTCAACCGTTACGCAGTCCGTCCACGTTATACCTAGTCTAACCAATCTCAGTACTTTGCTTTCACCTGCGAATCTGGCATTTGTTTTGCTAGCAAAGTAGTCGCACTAAGGCTTGTGGCTTAATAAAGAAATAGAGGAACGAAGGCGCCTCTTGCCTTGTTCTCCTGTGTATTTGCACGTCTTTGTAAGCTTTGTTTCCCACAGTTTACAGACAACTAATGCAGCCCTTCATAATCATACAAGTTTGAACTTTTTGTCGGTATATTCGATTTTTTCACTATTACGGGACCCGTGGATATTGATCAGCAGGACATAATTTTTCTGCTTTGTTTCGTGAGATAGCTATACAACAAAGTACAACAGACTCGGCCAGTTTTTCCAGTCACAGTAGCGTAGCCCTTTGTTCTCAAGATATCATTGTATATATACTTCCTTTGACATCGCACTTTCGCTTCAAAAAATACTTTAGAGTCGAGATGTACAACACTACCCGCTACGCATCTGGCCCTACTAAAAATGCCATCCGCCACCAGCAGAGCGAACAAATTTCGTAGTGAAAAAAAAAAAACTGAAAAGCGGTAGAAATGATACAGGTAAAATGATCCTCATGTCCTTGCTTCGAAACTGATTGGGAATTTTTTCAAGTAACGAAAATCAGACACCTTTGGTTGATCTTCCTTCAAGCGAAAATCAGAGCTTCTTGCAAGTTAAATTTCCCTCTATCTAATACTGAAAATCGTAACGTGCAGACACACAGACGAACGGACGGACGAATGGAGCCTCAAGCAAAATTATATTATAGATAGAATTATATGATATCACGGAGAAGAGAAAACTTCCATTTCTAGTGATACCTGACTATATATACTAAAAAAGAATCAGTTTATCTTCACGGCACCAAGTAAAGGAAGGTTTGTGTTACTCAACAGAAGTTAGACCTAGATAATTCAACTCTCATGTTCCTTAAAGCTGGCAAGTGCAGTGCCTTCATCTGCAAATGTGTAACGAAATCGTGATCATTGAAGAAGTATCGTCACAAAATTTTTGCCGTCATTTTTGACGACTGAGTACACTAGCATATTAATAAGTGAAATTTTCTCGGAAGGAAAGCCGGTGAACAAACCAATGAAAAAACGAGCAAAAGAAAACTGAGGCAGCTGGAAGAAGGGTACCAATATTTTGAGGCACCACTGCATCAGAAAGAAAAAGACTATCCATAGACCACACATTTCTTAATTCACTGCTCACTCAAATTTGCAGTGTTCCTGATGGCAACTTGTTTGAACTTCGATAAAATCTTCTCCAGAGAAAAGAGCGACCTCAAATTAAGAGTAAACGGTTATCGGTGAATAAAGAAAGATGTGTGTATCAGGAAGACACACAAATTCGTAACAATTAAAAGGTAGAAACTGTGGACGACGATGATTGAAGCTTAGGGCGAGTTCACACGACATTCATATCAACACGATCACTCATTCATTCGTCCGAATGTTTTGTAGAGTCGTTGTAAGCACAACTTTGTTTACGCTACAAAAAGTTATAAAAATCTTGACAATCAAAACAATTTCCTCCGCATATGTCACTAGGCAAGTTTGGAGTGAAATAGAACTGAGATAACAGTGAACTTTTCTGTCATTTCTAGACACAGTAACACATTCGAACTAGTGGATGGGCGAAGGCGTTTACATGAATAACGAGCGAACTCACTAAAGCACACCAAAATAGCATGAAATGGGTTAAATTAGTTCTGTAATTTACCATGCATTGACCAGTGATTTTTCCAATAGTTTATCCCTTGCGTCACCAAGAACAGTTTATCTCTGTTTCAGGTCGCTGTGTTGCCTTGAAAACGTTATATAGAAATATTATCAGTTTGCCATCAGCCTCACTTGCGAAGAGCAGACAGTCATGTACGGTACGGTCTATGATCTATAATGTCAGAGTAAAACCCAAGCAAGGGCAGGACAATGGTAACTAGAGAGCACTCTGAGAGCGCATACCTCTGCCAAGCAAGGCAAAGGTAACAAAAACTTCAAATTGCTTCTGAAGCCATCATTTTCTCTGTATCGACACCAAAATCTAATTATGTGTGCCTTTCAATAATATTAACAGTTTCTGCAATTTTTTCGAAGATCCGTTCATAAATTTTTGAGTTACCCTGCTGACAAACGTTATGACAAACATAAGTCAAACACACAAACGGATAAACCGACCATCAGCTCAATTTAATCATCTATGTTTTTTAGCATAACTAAAAAGTCCTGAAAATTTCATGAACAGTTCATCAGAAAAATTTGGCCATTTACTCTTCGTAATATACCCAACAACTCAAGTAAACTTCATTAAAAATCCATTCATAACGTTTTGAGTAATGGTACTAAGACAAAATAGGCGAACAAACAAACAGATGAACGGATTTTCACCAAAAGTTAATCATCTGTTACTGTTAACATGCTTAAAAATCCCTATAAACTTCGTAAATATCTGTTTATCACTTTTTCAGTAATCTTGGTGACAGACAAACAACCAATCTCACATACAGACAGCCATACAAGACAAAAACCTAACCTCCTTGGCTTAGGTAAAAATAAGAAACCCCACTAGTAATTTTATGATTTACTAGTCCTACAGGGCACATGAATTTGTGACGACATTACTACATGGATCATAGCTATGTTAGCAAAATGCCTACGAAGCATACGCCCTAACAGCCAAGTCAAATTATTGTTATTGAGATGGGTGTTCTCGGCTGCAGTTCTACTGTGTTGGGCTACATTTCCTTTCCTTCCGTGGGTGCACAAGGTTTGCACCTCCGTTACTTCAAACGTAAGTTTTAACTTAGTGTTCGAACAGACATTGTTAGCTTTCTTCACCCTTTATCTTTATGAATGTATAAACATTGAATAAATTGTAACGTCAATAAACGCAAAGCTGCAATTTTTCAAATTTCGACTTGTCCAAAACTTACAACCACAAGTGTATTAGACCAATGCTTTACGTTCAGATTGGTGGTACATCAATATGAGATAATCACGATGATGCGCAGTAACCCTCTAATCAGGTTAAGTTTAACGTCTCGATTATCTCTACAGTCATCTTCAGGAGGTCGAGTTAGTACAGTCGAGAAGAGCCCGGCCTTCGATCCATGTTCTGAAGCTGAAACCCAATGATGATACCGAAGGCAGATGAGTTTCGTAAGTCCTATTCTAACCTCCGTGCATGGTAAGCTGTGCCTGACATGACCTCTGATTGGTCGAGACAAGCGCCAAACCACCCAATTAGCGCTAGGGGTTGCGGCTTGTCTCTCCATGCACTGAGGAACAAGGCTGTTAACCACTGGAATCGAAGCACCACTAAAAGATAAAGGTAAAGTCACTTGATCGTACTCCCCAACAGATAGATGCCCGCCAGGTTACGGAGGTGGGCACCGTTGCAGTTGACTACAGATTGTCCAAGCTACAGCATAAAGGTCAGAAGGCCTATAGATGAAGGCGACCCTTCGGCCGACTCTATTTCTGGTCAGGGTCAGTACATCCACAGTAGAGTTTGAATGCTCGAAATGCTGACGTAAGCCAAGCACCACAAAAATTAGCTCACCTGGCGTGCAGACGATCTCAGGTACTGCATTATGGGAGGACAGCGCCGCTGCTTATCTGTTGGCGCGACATCTGATACGAGCCAATGATCACGGCTTTTCCTTAGCTTTTTTGGGTAGTTTAAGCATTTTTTCCGGTCGGTAGATTTCATTTCCTGTGTGAATAGTTTGGGCTGAGTTCAAATGTAACGCTAGCCTTTGGGATAATGTGGTGGTAGACATGCCTATGTACGAAGTCTTCTGGAACCTATAGTCTCCAGCTGAACAGGAATATTCATATACGGCATTGGTGCGTTTGACGTCTGGCTTCGCTGCAGTAGGGTTGTTGCGTATTACCAGTGAGTTGTCGGATGGGTCCTTATGCTACATAAATGCAAGGTTTAAGGGGGTATCCAGCGCAAGGGGACAAAATTTAGCATTCTCGTCTCTTAGCGAAATTTTATCCTTGTTTAATGACAGACCTGTGGCCAAAAAATTTTGGCCCTGGGCGCATTGAACACCTCTAACTACAGGGCAAAGTCCCCCTGGGGGGGGGGTAACTTTAAAAAGTCGACCGATTTGGCTGAAACTTTGTAGCTATTAGTAAAATCGAAAATAAAATAGATTTTCCTATATGAAAATTTTTCGTTTTCTTCTTCATTTTCTGTTTTTTTTTATTTTTTCAGGGGTGGCTCGTGTATTTTCAAGAAATTTTGAGCTTATCCGATTTCGATAAAAGAAGTTGAGTTATAGCTTTTAAACATATTATATACATTCAAAAATGGGAAATAGGACATTTTTATCGAAGAAAAACTTTTTTATTTTAGATATAATGCGCAGCTTCATCGCAAACGGATGAACGCGTTCAAGATTCATCAACGCAGCAGACAGCTTAAACTCTGCATTTAAAATAAGAACCCAGGAAGCATAGCTTGTAACGGGAGAACTCAGTGAAACTAAAATATAACTTAGGCGTGACCGCATGTAGCTGTATGACGTCACTCTGACGAGTCGAAGTAATTGAGAATCGGTGCTCAGGCAGTCGCAGGTTCGGCTCTTAAATTCGTTGCTCACGCTCCTAGATCCAAGGAAATTGCCGTTTTTGTCACTATTAATAACATTTTTCTTCTGTCATCGACACAACTATGAATAATCAGTCACTGTAAATGCAGATACTACTTATATGCGTTCTCCAGCAATACGCATACTGCCAACTGATCTAGCATGGGTTGACATTGTCACACACGAGGTAGCGTTTTCTATGGCATATATAGCAACGCATTCAAATGACTGACTTTGAGAGCAACTTCAAAATGGGTTGACACGTGAATAAATTTCCAATTAAACACAATTGTGCCACAAAATGTCGATAAAATGTTTGCCGTCAACTCAGTTTTCTTCACAAGCAAGTAGTAAAGTTTCATTTGCATTGAATTAAAACTGAGAAAATCTTAAGGCTTCTAAAATGTTCATCAAGAACCAAGTAAACCTTATAGAATGCCTAATTTATTCGTTTTGCGAGAGAAGAATAAAACTCTTCAGGATGAACCTGCTTTGTTCGTAGCTTAAATTGCACGAAAACCCACAAAGTTGCGATTTGGTGAGGAAAAGTAGCAGCGATCAGCGAAAATGCCACAGTGTGGAGAAATTTTTGTGGGAGTCTGGACGGGGCTTAATAGGCACAAAGTTTCTCGATCAACAGAAATACAACCAGCGCCTACAAATATCAGAATCCCTCCTAATCCAGGAATTTGAAACTTATAGCCAATTATCAACAGAAAAATCACTGTAACACACCGACTATAAAACTTGAACCAACAGCTGCACCATCAATCAGTTTGCCAGCCACCACACGAGCCTGTCAGTCTGCTTACGCTCCATAATCTACTTCTTTATGCCAGTGATTCCAAGAATTTAGATTTTATCCCAACCACTGAGTGGACTCACCATGCAATTAGCTACCAGAAGATGACCAGTACTAGGTCGAAACGCCTCGCAGGAAGATCCCATAGATATAATAATGGAAAATACCACAGAAAAGCAGCAAAATAAGTACGGAAACCTCAATACAGGACAACTACTTTACCTTACCGAAGACAGAAGTACTGTCTTTTA
>LQNS02278078.1:9906702-9918411 GCA_001587735.2 Parhyale hawaiensis | reverse complement strand
ATATTACGACTCGTCAGGAATCTATTCACCCGTCACTATTCAGAGCAAGATCATCAATTCGGCGGGCGGCGGGACCAATATTCAGATTAATGGTGCAGCAGTCAGCGATCCGCGCCAGGTCCATATGAAGAAATACAGGATTTCCCATTTCTGATTTGTGCGAGCGACTGCAGAGAGTGCACACTAGACAGTGATTCGTGGAGACACGACAGAATGTGCAGTGACAGTCATGATTTCCCCCGCACATTTCGTATTGCGGTTTACGGCTTATGCAAAATGCCGTTCGAGTAGTGCGGGCTACAAGTAACGCATGCTTGGCAATTACGGCAAACTTTGCGCACCCTGTGCGCAAGCGACGCATGGACAAGAGGTGTGATTTTTCCTAGCAGTTCATTTCTCGACTCATTTTAGAACAGAGTTTAACATTGCCATTGGAAATGCATATGAACCAACGGACCCGCTCGCTGGTGGTGCACGCACCGAGGTCCGAATGATTCATCAGCGTTTGCAGTGTCTGTGTGTTGCATTATTTTATTGCTGTTATCGTATTGATTATACGCATTAAGAAGTTATTTAAAGTTATAGAAGGAAAAATATCCGTATTGTTGAACAATTACATCTTTTTTTTAATTTAGAAAGCTTAATAATGATATAGTTACTACTTAATAGTACTTCTTGCATCATACAACACGTCAGATTTTTCTGAGTAACGATGATTGCAGCATAAGATTTCATTAGCTCGCTGTAAACACTCTTTTGAGAAAAGGCGAAATTTCGCTTCTTCCATATTCACTCAGTAACAACGTGCCTGACGTTCAAAAATTTCTACAGAAATATACTGTGGTCATTCGGTGCATAATCTACGAAGTTATTGCACTTTTCATGGCAGTGGTCAGCGTGTTTCCAGTCGTTTTCGCCAGAGGTGCGTGGAGAAGTTAAGTTAGGGAACCACTGCATTAGAACATGATAAGAGTCGAAAAGTAGGATGTGACTAGTTTATGATTGCTATTGAGAAGTTATGAGAATCGAACCAAATTAATTTAACGTCCCGCACAATCTCTTAACTTTAGAATGTAGTTATGTTATCACATGCCAAAAATTTTGTTTAGTTAAGAATAATATTCTTATTTCCCGTAAGGTGCAAATATTGACACTGGCTTCAGTTGGGCAACAATCTTGATTGATGCAAATGATTGCCCAAAATTTTCCATCTTCTCACTGTTCGTGTGCTTTTCTTGACAGTGTTATAAGTTTGGTCCTGAGGTGTAAGCTATTGGGATTGTCAACAGCAGACAGCACTAGCTAGGTCAGTCCTGTTAAAGATGCTGCTCAGGGTTTGGGAGAGCTGATGGATTTCTAAACTGAGTTGTCCCTTGCGATGATCGCTTACGGTCTAACTTGCCACTTGATATCCTGGCGATGGCGTCTCAACTTCTGATCCTCCAGGAACAAGTTCAAATTCCACTCGACCTCACTGGGGACCTTGTGGCAAACATGCCTGTGTGTGTGGCGGCTGCTGCCGCTTGGCAAGCGTCGGGGTAACCGTTACCTCGTCGTGTGTCGTGCAGAGTTCGAGTGAGTATTAGTGAGGCTCTCCAGCACCACCACACGAATCAAGCATGTCACTTTGCTCCACCAACTGGGACACTCTAATTTTCATCTGTAATTTTCTGAATACATAGCAGCTGCCGCAAAGAAACTTCAGCGACAAACGGGTGTGATACTACAGACGTTTTCGTACATAGAACAACTTTACTTCAAGCTGTGCGTTAGAAACATTATGGACCGCAAAACAAAAGGTAAACGGCTCTCGGTTATGGAAGAAATGTATTTCTCAGCAAGAAACACAAATTCGTAGCTATATACCAGCTGTGGACGACGATGAATGAAGTTTGGGATAGTAGAATTATCTAAAATTGGCTAATATAAATTTTGCAATTTTCCATTGGCCAAAGCTCACGCATGCGTGTTTCTTTCCAACAGATACGTTCATTGCGTCTCCAAGAACAGTTTATTTTTTGCTCCAATTCAGTATGTTGAATGGAACAAATTTTATCGAGGATTTATCAGTTTGCCATCAGCCTCATTGCCATGAGTGGACTTTGAAGCTATCGTGTGGTCCATGGAAGTATAAATTTCCGTAACACACGCAATATCTATTAGGCTTGAATTCACAGTTCATTACCAGAAATGTGTCCCACTTCCCGTAAACTGAAAATATCCTCGAGAAAAATTGTCGTTGATACTCGTTCAAGTTGATAAGTTTAAAAAAGACTTAGAATCATTAAGAAACCAGACTTCCTGTTAGAATGAATAATGGAAAATCTGTCTTGGTGGCCTACAATACGGGCCTTAGACCGAACGCTTCGATTTACTGGACTCGCCGTGAAAGCACGGGAGGACTCACATGAAATCAGCATCATAACATGACGTCATCAAAGACGTCACATCAACGGCCTTCGAGCAATGTATGCATCGCCAGAACGTTATTAATAGCAGACATCAATCCAGTACATGTATGAATAATGAGTAGAATATATTGTAATTGGACAATAACATAATAAATAATAGAAAATTATGTAAAATTGTTAGATTAGATAATGTATTAAGCGTTGTATGATTGAGTGAACAAGATTCTTAGATTAATAAGTTAGCCTAGCTAGATTAATGGTATTAAACGGAGCAAATGAAGCTTATTTTGCTGAGTAAGATTACAAATAAATGTACGATTGTCTCCAAATTTCATAAAAAATCTTAACGTTTCGGGAATCTAATTTCCCATCTTCAGAAGTTTAAAACCGACAAAGAATTAACAATAATAAGAATATTTAATTTGGCAAGACCTAAAATTCAGTGTTTGCATGAGGGGACCTAAAAAGCAAATTACTGCAGTGCGCAACGAGGGTCCCTATATAAGCGTCGGTATGGGAAGCGGGCAAGTCCAGTCGGAGGCAAAAGCGTCAGTCATGAATCGTGACGAGCGGTACAGCTCAGCTGAAGTCATTATGTTAAGGCTAGGTTTTGCTTTATGGATATATAGTGATTCTAGAGTTGTGAGTGCTATTGGATTAGAATAAGCTATGATAGAGAAGTTTTTCCTGCTAATTGGATGGTTGTTTTGCTCTGCATGAAGACGGGAAGCTGAATGAGCTGGTTTTGCTAGTGGTAAACGTGTTCTGCTTGACATACCTAAATGTTGGTCAACGCGGGCTTTGAAATGCTGTCCAGCGCTGCCGAAGTATAGAGCTGAGCAGCTCGTGCAAGAAAAAGCGTAAACGACACTGGACCACAAGTTTGTAGGCGGTTTATCTTTGAATTTAAAGTAAGATCCTATTGTAAATGTATTTTTGTAAGAGAACCTAAAGTTCATGTGCGGGTAGGCCTCGGAGAGGAAAGTTTTCAGGGAATTTACTTTATCGATGGTGGTTTTGCTATAGTATGGGAGGGAATGGAAAAAGTCTAATTTACGAACAGTAGGTATAGCTATGCCGGGATCGAATAGTTTGTCAAGGAATAGTTTGCAGTAGTGATCTAAAAGGTGGTGTTGGAAGCCGTTGTTCTTAAAAAAGGTTCGGAGAAAATCTATTTCATTGGAGAATGCTAGATACGAGGAGGATAAATGGTATGCCCTATATAGTAGAGTTTTTAGTGCATTTATTTTAAATTGATCGTAACAATGACTAAAAAAGTTAGTTCCAAGGCCAGAGAATGTCGGCTTCCTATAGACTTCAGTGGTTAGGTTTGAGTCCTGCTTTTTGACTAGGGTATCTAAAAATGCAATAAAATTGTTGGATTCCTTTTCGGCGGTGAACTTTATGTTAGGATGCTTACTATTTAAATATTGTAGAAATAAATCAGAGTCAGCAGGGTCTTTATAAATAAGGAAAGTGTCATCTATGAACCGTTTATAATGGATGGGTTTGAAACTATTCGGGCAGTCGTTGAGCCATTTTAATTCGTGATGGCATAAAAATATACACGCATTTAAATTTTTTTGTCGGCGTATTCGATTTTTCTCACTATTTCGGGACCCGTGGATACTGATCAATAGCCCATCATTATTCTGCTTTGTTTAATGCGATAGTGAACCCGCGCGTGAAAAAATTCACCCAATAATCATCAATATATTTGCTGGTGCGGATTCTTCTCTTTTTTAACTTGCTTCTTCTGAATCAAACTTCTTCATTGATTGTACTTTCCTTACCAAAATACTTATAGAGAAAAACGCTACTACGGCCCACTCAAATTATCGTAAGAGAGACGTGCTTTCTTCTGAGCAGCACACTTCAATTCAGATGCAGCACACTCTTTCCCCTTAGATGGCATGCAAAAAAAGAAATTACCTGAATTAGTAAGCGCTGAAACATCACTGAATTTCATTTGCTCTGCGTATCCAGAATACACAGTGAGATAATTTCAGCAGAGCAAAATTTTCGCACCCAAAAAGTTTGAATATAGAATTACTACGCCTACTACACCGGAAAAATTTGTTTCTCTGCGCTTCACTGATTTTCTGCTAAATGTATACATCGTAAACCAACAGAAAATATAATTTCGGTGTAGAGAAAAGTAATGAATGTGAGACTCCATGGGAACGGCAAAAGACGCTGGAAGAGCAAGAACTGCATTTCGTTGTCAATAACGATAAGTACCATAATCCAAATTTAGCCTTCTTTTGCAATATGGTCTAACTAGAGGGCCCGCGCTGTCATGAAATGACGGCAAAAAAATTGTGATGACCTTCTTCATTGATAATACATTCATTATTACAACTGCTAACCTAAGCACCCTGAGAAAAGCGTTTACGGCTTCACAGCCGCTCAGTATCGAAACTTTTTTCTTTGAAATGGAGAAAATACATGGCTTATTGCGGCCCGATCAACAACGCTCATACTAATAGATCAGACCGGTATTGTGGATACGGTAGGCTAGACTATACAGGTCCAATGGTATTTGCTTAGTGAAAGCTGTTTTCTCGACCATTGAATTAAATTTGGGAGAATAGCTGCAGCAACGAAATCATCTGTGGGAAGAAACTAAGAATCGAGAGGCATGAGAGTGCCAATGGAAGCTTCAGATACCTTCAGTGCCGCGATTTCAACTTCGGCAATGCAAGAAGTACATTCATGCATAACGTCGCCCGATACTTTGCCATAGATTTGATGTATGGAGAAGCTAATACTCGTACAAATCAGACTAAGCCTGCGATGTCTTCATTGTTTGAATTTCAACTGTCCCTGATTAAGATAGGTTTGTCATCTTCTGCAACCCGGCCTATTTTCTGCCGATCACTTTTCAGTGGAGCTTTAGAGGACGACCAGAGCCTCCAACCTGGGCTAATTTCCACCTATCCGTTTTGTTAAACCGTGACAGAAAATGGATAAAAGGATAAATAAATAAACAAACAGATAATCCAAAACAGAAGTTAGAAGCGCAGAATGCAGACGAAGATAAATTCAATGGATGAGAGCATCTAGTTGTTAGACAGCGATGGTAGGCCTCTTGAGAGCGTAAAAGCTCTTCAGTAAGCAGCATATCCAATAAACATTTGCAGTTCCGCCGCCTGCTGCATACAATGTTTATTAGATATACTGCTTACTGAAGAGCGTTTACGATCTCAAGAGGCCTACCATCGCTTTCTAACAACTAAATGCTCTCATCCATTGAATTTATCTTCGTCTGCATTCTGCACTTCAAACTTCTGTTTTGGATTGTGTAATGTGTTGCGCCAGTTGTACGATTTATAGCTACTGGTTATGAAGTCTACCATACTGATGTGCAACCCGTAACGTGCCCTTTGGAAGAACGTACACTTCTAGGCCCGGGTGCATCTGTATGTCTGCATTCCGTGCAGTAATTGGAGTCAACTCAGCGGACAGCTTTTCAAATTGAAGAAACAATTGCTAGTGTCTAAATTATATTTGTACCTCTCGAAAATTCGGTATCATAGTTACACCTTCCTATGCTAACCTGCCCAAATTTCACATGATCTTAATGAACTAAATTCATTCAACTTCAAGCCTCCGCACATGATGAGCTGAGGCTACAGTGAAATGCGTCGTGGGTAACAAAATTTCATCTGCTTCTCGTCGATTTCTGCAATATATCTATGCCATTTAAAGAAAATAAATTGATATCGGAAGCCATGATAAGTTGATTCATTGTATGCAGCAGACGGCGGAACTGCAAATGTGTATTGGATATGCTGCTTACCTTTTACGATCTCAAGAGGCCTACCATCGCTTTCTTACAACTAGATGCTGTCATCCATTGAATTTATCTTCGTATACAAACAGATAAATACACATCGGTTTTCATTATATTGTAGATTATCACTAGCTGAACCCGTGAAAGAATTCCCGGTTTACTAACCTTATTTTAAGTATTTCGCAAATTCCTGCTACCGGTATGCTTGTTACTGGATGTTAACGTAGTTAGTTGCACATCTAATGTAATCGTGTTTATTAGTGCAAATCGGGAGTTGCCCTCCCAGTAGGTAGTTGTCCTCCTGGGGGTAGTTTAAACTTTCCAGGGGTAGTTGTCCTCCCAGTGGGTAGTTGTCCTTCCAAGGGGTAGTTAACCTCCTATGGGGATAGTTGTCCTATTTAGGTATCTGTTCTCTACGGGACCCGTGGATATTGTACGGTTGGTAAAGGTTTTCACTTACCATAGTTTAACCACAGGTAGTGCTTCTAACTTAACCCAACCCGTCTGAGCATCCGTACGTCGCTTACTCCTGTCTTTCGTTACGCAGTCCGTCTGCCTTACGTCTCGCCTAATCTTTCGTAGCATTTTTAATTCACCGCTAAAATTAATCACGAATTTATTTTGTCAGCAAAGAATTTGCACTGGTGTCTTGATAAAGACAGAAACATGGCGGTACTTCTTGCATTGTTCTCCAATGTATTTGCACACTTTTTCCAAGCTCCATTTCCCACAGTTTAGAGGTAATTTAGCCCTTTCTTATCTTACGCTTTTCAATTTTTTGTCGGAGTATTCGATTTTTGTAACTATTTCGTTATCCGTGGGTACTAATCAATAGCCCATAATGTTTCTGCTTTGTTTAATGCCATAGGTAGGTAATAGAAGAAAGCAGATTCGGTAAATTTCTTCACTCGCAGCAGAGTAATCTGCTGTTCTTAAGCTGTCATTGAATTTTCTCAGACATCGCACTGTTCTGGCGGAATTCCCACGGTAAAGGCAGACAATGATACAGATTCTAACGCGCTGTCACAGAACAGCTCAGGTGCATAAAAATAATTATTAGAAAAACTTTGCCCTGCATCCGATTGATGATCCCCGCCGTATCATCGATACCTACGTTAGGTTCATAATGCTGCCTGATTCACATTATTTTGAAGATTTTAGCGAATTTCTTCAAGCCATTTGACCGATGACAGCTGCTGAGCTTTAAAACTATTTGCTCCAAGTTTCTTCTATCTATTATTGAAGAGCGTAACACACGAAGGAACGAACGAACAACGCTATCAATATTATAGATATTAAAAGGTGGGGGCTTGGTATTAGGGAGTGCAACTGTCAGCTTGCTGATGGAGACTTTCACAGTATCAAAGGTTAATTCTTGGCTGGGATAGTGCCCTGATTTAACTTGTTTTTGAAGTGAAGCTAAATTTATACTTCATATTCAATTCGTAACACTTTTTATGAAATATTTTAAAAAATATATCTCCTATTTTTTTACTTTATCCTTTCAATCTTTCGCTTCTGATTGGCCAGCTTCCTGACCCGCACCCATATAGAAAACACGGTAAAATTTGTGTCGTCGGTGACGAGAAATATGAGCCATAGGTCTGATCTTATGCTGTCTCTCAAGTCAAGATCTAAACCAACGAAGGCCTGAAGACTTAGCCGCATATACTCGGACTGGTAGATGTGATGTCGTACGATAACCGTTAACTTTTATTGTAGGCCTAGTGAGTGCTGCTGCTACTGCTTCTACTTCCTAGGCTCGCCCTCCTTACCTCCGTAACGTCAAGTGAAATTGTGCCATAGCCGGACATCACGTGTTACGGTCAGGGACGATTAACGGATGTCCAAGTACGATTCTTGGTTTGTCTTAACCCTCGTAAAAGAGTTGAAATAATGATAAGACACGACACAAATTTACTCATAACGTCTTGGGCATGTCGCTTCAAAGTTCATGCAATTTTCGTCTATCGTTTCTCACACTAGAATATGACACATATTTATTTATTTCTTTTCGTTGTCTTACAAAAACATTTTTATGATAAAACAGGTGAAAACTTGAGCTGCATTCAGAGACCTCCGTCTAACGATACAATGGTAAAATACAGAATGGTAGACAGACAAACACATAAGCGAAGTGCTCAATCAACACGAATATTTAATTATCTATTTAGATTTGATTAGATAAGCGGCAGTAGACGAACCAATAGGCCCATTCCCAAAGAGACACCGGAACTTACGCCCCGACCCTCTATGAACTATTGCCATTATGTTAGTAGGACATAGTCCACCTCGCTACCACTTGCGCTACTGGGCCACCGGCCACAGCAATGTTCAAGTTGCGTATAGAATGTAAGCCCACTGCGACATGGCCTTTGTTTGTATGCACCATGTACCGTTTCAATGAGTTCTCGTAATGTTTCTATAAATGTTAAATAAAATTTACTGTCACATTAAATTAATGCACGAATTTTTACGTCTATAGCATAGTTATGCTTCTTCCTCCTTTACTCAGTACGACCGTGATACTTTCATTGGTATGAGATAGGAGAAAATTAAGGTATCCCTGATGCAACCCAGAGAGGTATCAATAGCAGAAGGAGTCAAACTTAAAATTAAGCTGCCACAACTCGACGTCTTTCGTAGATGAGTTGCTGCCTGACTTGGAACATTTTTCACACTTCATAGTACGGGTTCGACTGTATTATAATTAGGGACAATACTTCAGTTCTGGGGAAATTTCACACGTTTGTCCCAGCATTACATGCAGGAAAATTTGGGTCAACGAAAACGTTCTGGGGAAGGAATAACACGAGGCAAATTTTTTATTTTTTAAGCTGCTACTGTTCGCAGGTCATAAAGAGAAGATGCGCTATCTCACCTGGAACATATTTTCACACTTCGTATGCATGATACGGATCTGAGATATCACATAAGACCTGTGCTTTTGTTTCTGGAATTACCACAGGTTCCAGCTAGTTACCTCCGCCAAGGAGGTTATGTTTTCGTCGTGTTTGTCTGTCTGTCTGTTTTTGTTTGCCTGTCAGTCTGTCACCAGGATAACTCAAAAAGTTATGAACCGATTGGGATGAAATTTACAGGGATTGTTAGGTATGTTAGGAGGAACAGATGATTAACTTTTGGTGAAGATATGTCCATCGGTTTGTTTGTTTGTCTGCGTCATTTTTTTCGATACCATAACTCAAAAAGTTATGAATGCATTTTGATGAAATTAACATGAGTTGTTGGGTATATAACAAAGAGTAGATTAACAAATTTTGGTAATGGTCCGTTTGTTCGTTCGTTCGTTTGTCGCCGTTTTTAATTTATGCTTGTTAGCACAATAACTCAAAAACTTAAGAATGGATCTTTATGAAATTTATATGAGTTGTTAGTAATGGTAAAAGACATAAATGATCAAATTTTGGAGCAGATCGGTTGGTTCGTTTGTATGTTTGACTCATATTTGTCATAACGTTTGTTAACAGTATAACTCAAAAAGTTATGAACGGATCTTCAAAAAAATTGAACAAGCTGTTACTAGTATAAAAAGGCACAAATGATTAGAGTTTGGAGTTTATGCAAAGAAAATTATGGTTTCAGAGCCAATTTGAATTTTTGCTACCGTTGGCTCACTTGGCGGAGGTATGCACTCTCAGAGTGCTCTAGTTGTTATACATAAGTTGACCTACCTTATAAACCGCTACCTTATTTCGTATATATGTATGCATAAAATTTGAAACATAACATTTCTATACTCGTGTGCTAGGCTTATCCCTCATATACATATTTTACGTTAGGAAAGTAATTGAGACAGGCATAAGTTAAATTTTACAATATCTTTACGTAACCAATGGAAGTCGAGCACAATTTTTTTACGAATCAAATAGCAAGAGTTGATACCACTGCAAATACAACTAGAACGCCTCGTAGCGTAAGACCATCACCCGGGGTAGGGGCTAATTCACCGCCGTCATTTTTATGGTTAGCTTAATCTAGGGTTTTGGCACTTTTCTGCATCTCCGTCAACCCACCTGACTGTCTGAAAAAACTCTAACTCATTCTGCCCCGCTTCGGGAGAGCTACAGATTCAACGCCGTCATATTTTGTGATGGCCAGCTAACTCCAGATTTTTGCCATTTTCCACATCTCAGTCAACCCACTTGATTGTTTTAAAAAAATAGTATTAGGACGCAACTCCTTCTGCCTCTTTTTGGATGGAGAGACAACAAAATTCACCGCCGTCATTTTTGATTGCCAGCTAATTCTAGTTTTTTTAGCACTGGTTACATCTAGGTCAACCCACTAGACTCCCTGCAAACAATGATGAATATTGCTCAACTCCTACCTCTTTTGGGGTTGATAGACAAATACATACGAATATATATACACAGTTAAATCTTCAACGAAAACATTATCATCGCACTTCGCTACGCTCGAGGGTGATAGTAATAATTCTGAATTTACTTTTGGCGCTGTAATCTAAATATCATGCATGTTAGCTTCATATCTTGTCAAAATTAAGTAAATCACTGTATTATACTGAATCAAGTGCTTGCTATGAAAACGAATTTAGACTACTGTTCAGGCACAAATTTTTATACGACGGTGTATACCTCCGCCAAGGAGGTTATGTTTTCGTCGTGTTTGTCAGTCTGCCTGACTGTCTGTTTGTCTGTCTATTTGTCTGTCTGTCACCAAGATAGCTCAAAAAGTTATGAACCGATTTGAATGAAATTTACAGGGATTGTTAGGAATGTTAGGAGGAACAGATGATTAACTGTTGGTGAAGATATGTCCATCCGTTTGTTTGTTTGTCTGCCTCATTTTTCTCAATGCCATAACTCAAAAAGTTATAGATGGATTTTGATGAAATGAACATGAGTTGTTAGGTATACAACAAAGAGTAAATGATCAAAGTTTGGTAATGATCAGTTTGTTCGTTCGTTTGTCACTGTTTTTAATTTTATGCTTGTTAGCACAATAACTCAAAAAATATTGAATGGATCTTTATGAAATTTATATAAGTTTTTAGTAATGTTAAAAGGCATAAATGATCAAATTTTGGTGCAGATCCGTATGTTCGTTTGCATTTTTTACTCATGTTTGTCATAACGTTTGTTAGCCGTATAACTCAAAAAGTTAAGAACGTATCTTGAAGAAAATTGCACAAGCTGTTATTACTATCAAAAGGCACAAATGATTAAAAAAGTTTGGAGTCCATATAAAGAAAATTATGGTTTCAGAGCCAATTGGAATTTTTTGTTACCGTTCCCTCGCATAGCGGAGGTATGCCAATAATGTCAGTCTCACCAAGTTAGTTTTGAATTCGGTTAACAATTATTATTATTATTATTAAACATTTGTGTCTCCACAGGCGGGAGGTGTTCTTGGATTATTATATTACAGCTTACAATAAAAATTGTGTGTACATTAATTTGTTAGAAATATTACAGCTATATATTCACAACCTAATCGACATGGCTCAGTGCCATCACATAC
>LQNS02278078.1:9856399-9869090 GCA_001587735.2 Parhyale hawaiensis | reverse complement strand
TTTTTTTACATTTTGAAATCTGAATTTTCTCCTATCTTATTCCCATAGAGCGTGACAGGAAAGATATAAATATATAAATAAATAAATAAAAACACGACGTGAATTATTATATAGTAGATAGTGATTCTAGAGTTGTGAGTTCTATTGGATTAGAATAAACTATGATAGAGAAGTCTTTCCTGCTAATTGGATGGTTGTTTTGCTCTGTATGAAGACGGGGAGTTGAATGAGCTGGTTTTGCTACTGGTAAACCTGTTCTGCTTGATATACCTACACGTTGGTAAACGCGGGCTTTGAAATGCTGTCCAGTGCTGCCGAAGTATAGAGCTGAGCAGCTCGTGCAAGAAAAGACGTAAACGACACTGGACCGCAAGTTTGTAGGAGGTTTATATTTGAATTTAAAATACTGTAGGATCCTACTGTAAATGTATTTTTGTAAGAGAACCTAAAGTTCATGTGCGGGTAGGCTTCGGAGAGGAAAGCTTTTAGGGAATTTGCTTTATCGATGGTGGTTTTACTGTGGTATGGGAGGGAATGGAAAAAGTCTAATTTACGAACAGTAGGTTTAGCTATGCCGGGATCGAATAGTTTGTCAAGGAATAGTTTGCAGTAGTGATCTAAAAGGTGGTATGGGCAGCCGTTGTTCTTAAAAAAGGTTCGGAGAAAATCTATTTCATTGGAGAACGCTAGATACGAGGAGGATAAATGGTATGCCCTATATAGTAGAGTTTTTATTGCATTTATTTTAAATTTTTCGTAACAATGACTAAAAAAGTTAGTTCCAAGGCCTGAGAATGTCGGCTTCCTATAGACTTTAGTGGTTAGGTTTGAGTCCTGCTTTTGACTAGGGTACCTAAAAATGCAATAGAATTGTTGGATTCCTTTTCGGCGGTGAACTTTATGTTAGGATGTTTACTATTTAAATATTGTAGAAATAAATCAGAGTCAGCAGGGTCTTTAAAAATAAGGAAAGTGTGATCTATGTACCGTTTATAATGGATGGGTTTCAAACTATTCGGGCAGTCGCTGAGCCATATTGATTCGAGATGGCATAAAAATATATACGCATTTTAATTTTTTGTCGGCGTATCCGATTTTTCTCACTATTTCGGGACCCGTGGATACTGATCAATAGCCCATCTTTATTCTGCTTTGGTTAATGCGATAGTGAACCCGCGCGTGAAAAAACTCACCCATTAATCATCAATATATTTGCTTAATATAGGCCGGTGCGGATTCTTCTCTTTTTTAACGTGCTTCTTCTGAATCAAACTTCTTCATTGATTGTACTTACCAAAATACATATAGAGAAAAACGCTACTACGGCCAACTCAAATTATCGTAAGAGAGACGTGCTATCTTCTGAGCAGCACACTTCAATTCGGCTGCAGCACACTCCTTCCCCTTAGATGGCATGCAAAAAAGAAATTACCTGAATTAGTAAGCGCTGAAACATCCCTGAATTTCATTTTCCCTGCGTATCCAGAATACACAGTGAGATAATTTCAGCAGAGCAAAATTTTCGCACCCAAAAAAGTTTGAATATAGAATTACTACGTCTACTAGACCGGAAAAATCTGTTCCTCTGCGCTTCACTGATTTTTTGCTAAATGTTTGCATCGTTAACCAACAGAAAATATAATTTCGGTGCAGAGAAAAGTAATGACTGTCAGACTCTACGGGAACGGAAAAAGACGCTGGAAGAGCAAGAACTGCATTTCGTTGTCAATAACGATAAGTACTGTAATCCAAATTTAGCCTTCTTCTGCAATATGGTCTAACTAGAGCGCTCGCGCTGTCATGAAATGACAGCAAAAAATTGTGATGACCTTCTTCATTGATCATACATTCATTATTACAACTGCTAACATGAGCACCCTGAGAAAAGAGTTTACGGCTTCACAGCCGCTCAGTATCGAAACTTTTTTTTCTCTCTGAAATGGAGAAAAACATTGCTTATTGCAGCCTGATCAGCAACGTCAAAGTAATAGCTCAGATTCGGTATTGTGGATACGGTAGGCTAGCCTATATAGGTCCAATGGTTTTTGCTCAGCGAAAGCTTTTTCATCGACCATTGAAGTAAATTTGAGAGAATAGCTGATGCAACGAAATCATCTGTGGGAAGAAACTAAGAATCGAGAGACATGAGAGTGCCAATGGAAGCTTCAGATGATACCTTCAGTGCTGCGATTTCAACTTCGGCAATGCAAGAAGTGCATTCAGACATAACGTCGCCCGATACTTTGCCATAGATTCGATGTATGGAGAAGCTAATACTCCTGCAAATCAGACTAAGCCTGCGATGTCTTCATTGTTTGGCGATGTCTTCATTGTTTGAATTTCAACTGTCCCTGATTAAGATAAGTTTGTCATCTTCTGCAACCCGGCATGTTTTCTGCCGATCACTTTTCAGTGGAGCTTGAGAGGACGACCAGAGCCTCCAACCTGGGCTAATTTCCGACTATCCGTTTTGTTAAACCGTGACAGAAAATGGATAAAAGGATAAATAAATGAACAAACAGATAATCTGAAACAGAAGTTAGAAGCGCAGAATTCAGACGAAGCTAAATTCAATGGATGAGACCATCTAGTTGTTAGAGAGCGATGGTAGGCCTTTTGCCAAAAGATCGTAAAAGCTCTTCAGTGAGCAGCATATCCAATAAACTTTTGAAGTTCCGCCGACTGCTGCATACAATGTTTATTAGATACTAGTGGCCCGTGCCGTCATTATAAATTAACACTTCACCAAAACCCCCGCCGTCTTTTGGGCTTCCTCATTTTTCCTAAATCTAATACTGAAGAAAAAGATTCCAAGGTACCCAACTTTTCTTTTTGCCAAAAGGGCAAGCAGACTGAGTTCTATTTTTCCCCTATCTAATACTGAAGAAATAGATTGCAAGGTACCCAACTTTTTTTCGCCTTTTGAAATCTGAATTTTCTCCTATCTTATTAGTTACATTTTTCCCCTATCTAATACTGAAGAAAAAGATTGCAAGGTACCCAACTTTTTTTTTTTGCCTTTTGAAATCTGAATTTCCTCCTATCTTATTCCCATAGAGCATGAAAGGAAAGATATAAATATAGTTATAAATAAATAAAAACACGACGTGAATTATTATATAGTTATTATGCTGCTTACTGAAGAGCTTTTACGATCTCAAGAGGCCTACCATCGCTTTCTAACAACTAGATGCTCTCATCCATTGAATTTATCTTCGTATGCATTCTGCGCTTCTAACTTCTGTTTTGGATTGTTGTGTAATGTGTTTTCGCCAGTTGTACGATTTATAGCTACTGGTTATGAAGTCTACCATACTGATGTGCCAAACTTAACGTGCCCTTTGGTAGAACGTACACTTCTAGGCCCGAATGCATCTGTATGTCTGCATTCCGTGCAGTACCTTATTGGTGTCGACTCAGCGGACAGCTTTTCAAAATTGAAGAAACATTTGCTAGTTTGGAAATTATATTTGTACCTTTCGAAAATTCGGTATCATAGTTACACCTTCCTATGTTAACTTGCCCAAATTTTACATGATCTTAATGAATTAAATTCAGTGAACTTCAAGCCTCCCCACATGATGAGCTGAGGCTACAGCGAAACGCGTCGTGGGTAACAAAATTTCATCTGCTTCTCATCGATTTCTTCAATATATCTATGCCATTTAAAGAAAATAAATTTATATTGGAAGCCATGATAAGTTGATTCATTGTATGCAGCGGGCGGCGGAACTGCAAATGTTTATTGGATATGCTGCTTACTGAAGAGCTTTTACGATCTCAAGAGGCCTACCATCGCTTTCTATCAACTAGATGCTCTCATCTATTGAATTTATCTTCGTATACAAACAGATTAATACACATCGGTTTTCATTATATTGTAGATTATCGCTAGCTGAACCCGTGAAAAAATTCCCGGTTTACTAACTTTATTTTAAGTATTTCGCAAATTCCTGCTACCGGTATGCTTGTTAGGAGGAGTTAGTTGCACATCTAATGTAACCGTGTTTATTAGTGCAAATCGGTAGTTGCCCTCCCAGTAGGTAGTTGTCCTCCTGGGGGTAGTTTAAACTTCCCAGGGGTAGTTATCCTTCCAAGGGGTAGTTAACCTCCTATGGGGATAGTTGTCCTATATAGTTATCTGCTCTCTACGGGACCCGTGGATATTGTACGGTTGGTAAATGTTTTCACTTACACCTCCGGTACTTCTTTTGTTGGCGTATTCAATTTTTCTAACTATGTCGGGATCCGTGGGTACTAATCAATAGCCCATAATGTTTCTGCTTCCTTTAATGACATAGGTAGGTAATAAAAGAAAGCAGATTCGGTAAATTTCTTCACTCGCAGCAGAGTAATCTTCTGTTCTTAAGCTGTCATTGAATTTTCTCAGACATTGCACTGTTCTGGCGGAATTCCCACGGTAAAGGCAGACAATGATAAAGATTCTAATGTGCAGTCACAGAACAGCTCAGGTGCAAAAAATAATTATTAGAAAAACTTTGCCCTGTTGCATCCGATTGATGATCCCCGCCGTATCATTGATAAGTACGTTAGCTTCATAATGCTGCCTGATTCACATTACTTTGAAGATTTTAGCGAATTTCTTCCAAGCCATTTGACCGATGACAGCTGCTGAGCTTTAAAACTATTTGCTCCAATTTTCTTCTATCTATTATTGAAGAGCGTAACACACGAAGGAGCGAACGAACAACGCTATTAATATTATAGATATTAAAAGGTGGGGGCTTGGTATTAGGAAGTGCAACTCTCAGCTTGCTGATGGAGACTTTCACAGTATCAAAGGTAAATTCTTGGCTGGGATAGTGCCCTGATTTAACTTGTTTTTGAAGTGAAGCTATATTTATACTTCATATTCAATTCGTAACACTTTTTAAGAAATATTTTAAAAAATATATCTCCTATTTTTTTACTTCATCCGTTCAATCTTTCGCTTCTGATTCGCCAGCTTCCTGACCCGCACCCATATAGAAAACACGGTAAAATTTGTGTCGTCGGTGACGAGAAGTATGAGCCATAGGTCTGATCTTATGCTGTCTCTCAAGTCAAGATCTAAAACAACGAAGGCCTGAAGACTTAGCCGCATATACTCGGACTGGTAGATGTGATGTCGTATGACAACCGTTAACTTTTATTGTAGGACTAGTGAGTGCTCCCGCTACTGCTTCTGCTTCCTAGGCTCGCCCTCCTTACCTCCGTAGGCCTCGTGAGTGCTCCCGCTACTGTTTCTGCTTCCTAGGCTCGCCCTCCTTACCTCCGTAACGTCAAGTGAAATTGTGCCATAGCCGGACAATCGTCAGGGACGATTAACGGATGTCCATATACGATTCTTGGTTTGCCTTAATCCTCGTAAAGGAGTTGAAATAATGATAAGACACGCCACAAATTTACTCATAACGTCTTGGGCATGTCGTTTAAAAGTTCATGCAATTTTCGTCTAATGAGAATAAGAACACTAGAATATGGCACATATTCATTTATTTCTTTTCGTTGTCTTCTTAGGTAGTCATTACAAAAAACATTTTATGATAAAACAGGTGAAAACTTGAGCTGCATTCAGAGACCTCCGTCTAGCGATACAATGGTAAAATACAGAATGGTAGACAGACAAACACATACACGAAGTGCTCAGTCATCACGAATATTTAATGATCTATTTAGATTTGATTAGATAGGCGGCAGTAGACGAACCAATAGGACCATTCCCAAAGAGACACCGGAACTTACGCCCCGGCCCTCTATGAACTATTGCCATTATGTTCGTAGGACATAGTTCACCTCGCTACCACTTGCGCTACTGGGCCACCGGCCACAGCAATGTTCAAGTTGCGTATAGAATGTAAGCCCACTGCGACATGGCCTTTGTTTGTTTGCACCATGTAACGTTTCAATGAGTTCTCGTAATGTTTCTATAAATGTTAAATAAAATTTACTATCACATTAAATTAATGCACTAATTTTTACGTCTATAGCATAGTTATGCTTCTTCCTCCATTACTCAGTACGACAGTGACACTTTCATTAGTATGAGCTTGGAAAAAATTAAATTATCCCTGATGCAACCCAGAGAGGTATCAATAGCAGAAGGAGTCGAACTTAAATTTAAGCTGAAACAACTCGACGTCTTACGTAGAAGAGTCGCTGCCTGACTTGGAACATTTTTCACACTGCATGGTACGGGTTCGACTGTATCATTATCATAATTAAGGGACAATACTTCAGTTCTGAGGAAATTTCACACGTTTCTCCCAGCCTTACATACAGAAAAAATTGGGTACCCTAGATACGTTCTCGGGAAGGAATAACACGAGGCAAATTTTTATTTTTTAAGCTGCTACTGTTCGCAGGTCATAAATAGAAGATGCGCTATCTGACTTGGAACATATTTTCACACTTCGTATGCATAATACGGATCTCAGATATCACATAAGAGCTGTGCTTTTGTTTTTGGAATTACCGCAGGTTCCAGCTAGTTGTTATATATATGTTAACCTACCTAATAAACCGCTACCTTATTCCGTATATATGTATGTATAAAATTTGAAACATAAAATTTCTATACTCGTGTGCTAGGCTTATCACTCATATACATATTGGTATGCTAGGAAAGTAATTGAGACAGGCATAAGTTAAATTTTACAATATCTTTACATAACCAATGGAAGTCGAGCACAACTTTTTTTACGAATCAAATAGCAAGAGTTGATACCACTGCAAACACAACTAGAACGCCTCGTAGCGTAAGACCACCCGCGGTAGGGGCTAATTCACCGCCATCATTTTTATGGTTAGCTTAATCCAGAGTTTTGGCACTTTTCTGCATCTCCGTTAACCCACCTGACTGTCTGAAAAACTTTAACTCATTCTGCCCCGCTTCAGGAGAGCTACAGATTCAACGCCGTCATTTGTGATGGCCAGCTAACTCCAGATTTTTGCCATTTTCCACATCTCAGTCAACCCACTTGATTGTCTAAAAAAATTACTATTGTGACGCAACTCCTTCTGCCTCTTTTTGGATGGAGAGACAACAAAATTCACCGCCGTCATTTTTGATTGCCAGCTAATTCTAGTTTTTTTAGCACTGGTTACATCTAGGTCAACTCACCAGACTCCCTGCAAACAATGATGAATATTGCTCAACTCCTACCTCTTTTTGGGTTGATAGACAAATACATATGAATATATACACACACTTAAATCTTCAACGGAAACATTATCATCGCACTTCGCTACGCTCGAGGGTGATAATAATAATTCTGAATTTGCTTTTGGCGCTGTAATCTAAATATCATGCATGTTAGCTTCATATCTCGTCAACGATAAGTAAATCCCTGTATTATGCTGAATCAAGTGCTTGCTATGAAAACGAATTTAGACTACTGTTCAGGCACAACACATCTGTAGAGAGCATAATTTTTATACGTCGGTGTATTACCTCCGCCAAGGAGGTTATGTTTTCGTCGTGTTTGTCTGTCTCCCTGTCTGTCTCTTTGTCTGTCTATTTGTTTGTCTGTCACCAAAATAGCTCAAAAAGTTATGAACCGATTTGGATGAAGTTTACAGGGTTGTTAGGTATGTTAGGAGGAACAGATGATTAACTTTTGGTGAAGATACGTCCATCCATTTGTTTGTCTGCCTTATTTTTCTCAATGCCATAACTCAAAACGTTATAAATGGATTTTGATGAAATTTACATGAGTTGTTAGGTATACAACAAACAGTAAATGATCAAAGTTTGGTAATGATCCGTGTGTTCGTTCGTTTGTCACAGTTTTTAATTTTATGCTTGTTAGCACAATAACTCAAAAAATGATGAATGGATCTTTATGAAATTTATATAAGTTGTTTGTAATGTTGAAAGACATAAATGATCAAATTTTAGTGCAGATCAGTATGTTCGTTTGCATTTTTGATTCATGTTTGTCATAACGTTTGTTAGCAGTAAAACTCAAAATGTTAAGAACGGATCTTGAAGAAAATTGCACAAGCTGTTATTACTATCAAAAGGCACAAATGATTAAAAAAATTTGGAGTCCATATAAAACAGATTATGATTTCAGAGCCAATTTGAATTTTTAGTTACCGTTGTCTCGCTTGGCGGAGGTATGCGCTCTCAGAGTGATCTAGTTAGTTTTGAATTAGGTAGTAATATATAAAAGTGTGATATTTTCTGAGGAAAAAATTAAATTGCCAGCGAGATCTTATTTGCATGTCAAACGGTGTAGGTGCCCCAACGAATACCAATAGGAAATTGAAACTTAATTTAGGAGGCTAAGCGGCGAAGATAATCTCTTATTATTATGAGTAATATTTAGGCGACGGGAATATTATTGTATACAAGAGGTAGCTTTTAGGACGTAACAGACGTCCTGCCGCTGAAATATTTAATCAGTCACACGAGGAAACTCTCTTATAATATCGATGGGAGCCGATAATTACCGGCGATAATTTCTGACTGGGTATTGGTAATAGACCGGGTTACTACTGCCACAAACCCAACTATCTGCAGAATGATTGTTGGCGTGCTGCTCATGCTTGCCTGATCTGCGGCAAGGACCACAACATCGACGAGTGCCCTCGATAAGATCCTCACTGTAAGTCCAATACGCCACGTCGGCAGAAAACTGAGAAAACTCCGTGGAACTGAATGGCTTTCTTGCTGTGGGTCCGCTGCAGGGCTGGGAAGGGATGCCCCATCATAGCCAGCTGGAGCAGTTGCTGTTATGGACCATCAGAAGTCAGCTTCAACTCAGTACTCATGGGCTGCTGTGGATATAAGACAATTCGGTCGTAGTCAAATTCCTGTATAGCGTTGTCAATTCTATAGGTATTTCTGAGATTTTGTTCAGCCAATATCTTAGCCCCGCCTACTATCTGTATATAGAGAAATCTCAGAAATACCCATAGAAAGGCCACCGCAAACTGCCCTTAATAAAATGGTCAGACTATAATATCGAGTAGGGAGAGGGGGCTTTCTCAAGTCATTCGAGTTCTGCCTTGAGTCATGCTTTCGAATGCTGCGAGAAGAAACGAAAATGTTTGAGGAAAACCACAATAACTTATAATGATTTGCAGACAATTAAAAAGAAATAAAAGATACTGTAAATAAAACTTCACCTCGCATTTTATCACTGACAAAAACTATGGCGAGAATTACACTTTTGTCAACCAGGTGTTGCGCCATTGTAATTATTATCTAACCTTTTATCAAATATATGCATATTAGCGGCATATACTATATATAGTTATTAAAATAATGCATTTAATTATTGTATATTTCCTTCGTAGTCCTGAAAATTACTTAATCTGCAATCCTGGCTTAAGGATCCAATGCTCAAGCAATTTTTTCAGCATCAAAGTTCAATTTTATCAATTATTTTGGGCCACCGGCGCACCAATGCAACAGTTAAGCGACGTACGAAGCAATAAATTTGGAGCACGAAAAGACAAAACGTCGGGTATAGTTGCCGTCGGTCACAGGAGCGTCTCCCCGCAAAAACCGCACAGCACTGCATGTTGTGCTAGAGAAGCCGTGGTCTTATGAAGCGGTTGTATCGAGCCTGATTTATCTCTTAGAGATTAATCTCACCGGGAGGAAATCTCTTTCAGAAGTAAAGTCAGATCAAATGAAGTTTGCTGTTTCGATGATTTGGTAAGAGCCGCAGACGCTTGGTGTTGAGTGGTGACTGCGAGATGTGCATGGTAAAAATACCAAGATGCAATGCGATTAAGAAAAGAACCTGGCCTTGTGCTAACCAAGTCTCAAAACCAAGGCGTTTTCACCAAGACCTCAGAGCGAGTGAAGGTCGTCATCAAAAGCAAGTTAATATTCGACTAATGGCTGATTATTATTGCTGCATAAAAGTCCATTTTTTGGTTGTTTGTCAAATGGGTGCATGCAATCATGGAACAGAGTTTTTTGTTTAAGATAATTAAAATACCTGCATTATGCATATACTATTCAGTTTTTTCCCAAAACTAGAGGCAAGCTGTGAAAATGTTAACATTCTCGGCATCGTAGTCCCAATATACTATAAATACACGCCATTCTCGTAAAATGCGAGAGTAGTGAGTAATGATGCGAGATACTACTTTTTGAGGGTAGGTTCCCCTCGCGCCGCCAGGTCACCGCGCCGCCCCTTACAGGCCCCGCCCACTTCCGGTTTGCGCCCCCCTTCCAGACCCCCGCTAAACCGCAATTGCAGCGGATCTTTCCTAAGAACAGAAGTAGCGAAAGTATTATCAATGGTGTGCCACTCTTCGTCGTTTCTGGCATCACGGGTACACCAGAACTACACAAGGCTCAAAATGCCGCGCATTCCACGAGAGAAAAATTTCACTGAATTTGAGGATTACTCACTGCTCAGGACAGAGCGTTGCACGACGGTCAGCATTTTTTTTTTCATACGATCAATTTGTGTTGTAATGAAATCAAAGAATTTGTCACTTTAACCCCAAGCGAAGAGTTATAAAGGGAGAGGCGAGGTGCGATGTACCTCGGCCTAATGATTTGCTAATAAATTCATTATTTCTTGGTATTTCGGATTAAAAATTTACAGGCATACTCTTCAGACATTCATACATGAGTTGAGATATAATTAGAATTATCAATTCATTGGTATATTATAATAAGACACCATCAAATGAACTTTTCTAAGAGAACGCTAGAAAGCATACAATCATATACATTTTGTACGATAACAGTGGCAGTTTGCTCACCAATGCAGGCAGTGTGCATGTGTTGCAGAAACTGTGCGGTGCTTGCTGTATTGCAGGGACTGTACTGTCTACGTACGCAGAAAAATCAATGTACTACGAGTGTACACTGTAATATTCATATAACTAGAGCACTCTGAGAGCGCATACCTCCGCCAAGTGAGCCAACGGTAGCAAAAATTCAAATTGGCTCTGAAACCATAATTTTCCTTGCATAAACTCCAAAATCTAATCATTTGCGCCTTTTAATATTAATAACAGCTTGTTCAATTTTTTTTAAGATCCGTTCATAACTTTTTGAGTTATACTGTTAACAAACGTTATGACAAATATGAGTCAAACATACAAAAGAACTAACCGATTTGCACCAAAATTTGATCATTTATGTCTATCACCATTACTAACGACTCCTATAAATTTCATAGAGATTCATTCAATATTTTTTGAGTTATTGTGCTAACAAGAATAAAATTAACAACAGTGACAAACGAACGAACAAACAGATGGACCATTACCAAAATTTGGTCATCTATTCTTTGTTATATACCTAACAACTCATGTTAATTTCATCAAAATCCATCCATAACCTTTTGAGTTATGGCATCGAGAAAAATGACGCAGACAAACAAACAAACGGATGGACAATAGAAGTGGTTTTCAATTAGTAGACAAGGAGGATTGATACCTAACAATCCCTGTAAATTTCATCTAAATCGGTTCATAACTTTTTGAGTTATCTTGGTGACAGACAGACAGACAGACACGACGCAAACATAACCTCCTTGGCGGAGGTAATAATACATTAAACAATGGACTGCGACTGCAGTGATGTAGCCTAATTTAGCTCAGGTGATCATATTTATTATAAATAATGTGTATAAAGCTGCGTTGTCAATCAGGTTTTATAACCCTGGGATGAAGTTACACGGAGATACACAGTATAAACGCCCTTTCCCTGCTACAATATGTTTGGTCATCACGCACCCAAGGGTCCCGAGTGCCTTCTCCGCACGGGATGTAGCATCTGGCCGCAGTTCCTGCTGACGAGGTTAGTTGTGTCAAGTTAGGTAGGTTCCCTATTTCCTTTTCTGTTCCGCGAGGTGGGCTGTCGATCGAGATAGCGTGCCTAGTCCGCGGGACTTCTCTCATCTCTCTCGTGTGGAAAGCCGTGAAAGAGGCCGACCACTCGAGTGTCTCCTACTATGCTTTGGCCTTGTTTCCTGCCCGTAGTAGCGCACGTGGGCCACGCGACAAATTATGTGGTATTTAAATACTACCCTCTCACCTCTGTTCGAACGCCTGAGTTGCGGTTACGGAGGTTAAACAAAGTTTATAACTAACTAACAGAGTATAAACAGGCGTTGACACGTACGGGGCTGCCGGCCGTAAGAATGCAGGGTGCAGTGCACTATCAAGCAGGTCTCCCTTTATAGGGACCATTTATCATAAAATCTATGGTATTTTCACTTATGCATGGTATTTTCACTCAAATTTTTACACAAAACATAAAACATGCAATTTTATGAAAAGTCACATGTTTCCAGCATCTCAACTGAAATTTTAAAGGAATAAAATGCAAATTTCTGCAGGGCGAGGTGCAATACACCTCGGGTCTCCCTTTGTAGGGTTAAGTTATAGAAACTGATGAGTGACCCAAGAAGAACACGGCGGTGCTCTGTATCGTAAATCTTCTCAAAGAAACACGGCACGTTTGTGTGTTCAAAATTCAAGCGAAAACTTCAAATTTTCCAGTGCATAGGTTCAGTTGTGTTTTATGCAGGCATTTATTTCGATGTGCTTCGAATTTGAGTTATTTCTTTGGAGTTGCAGCGATAGGAAGTAATCCGATTGACGTAAAGACGTGGATTAGGGCGGTAGAGCTACTGAGCGTCAGGCTCGCTGGCCAGAGCGAGGCAGCGCAGGTAGGGCTGGGTAGCGGCAGCGCTTCGTAAGATAA
>LQNS02278078.1:9824059-9840863 GCA_001587735.2 Parhyale hawaiensis | reverse complement strand
AATAGCCCAGATTTAAATCCGATTGAGAACCTCTGGGCAATGATCAAAAGGAAGGTCTATGAAGGTGGTCGGCAGTTTTCGAGCAAAGTAACCCTGTGGAATGCAGTAAAAACAGCAGCTGATTCTATTCCACCATTTGAAATATCAAACGTAACAAAGTCTATTGATAATCGCCTAAAAAATCATTAAAAAAAACGGAGTTTGCCATGTTCAAAATTAACTTGTTATGATTACCACTACTAAACACTTATTTCAGTGTTTATTGAATTGTTTTGGTTATAGTTTCTTGGTTTTGGTTTAAAAACAATATTCCTGTTCACTTGTATTTATTTCCTCTTTATGACGTTTTTATTAGCATGTTGTATAATCTGAGGTAACAGTAAAAACTCGTAAATAAGTAAATTGTATGATAAACTTAACCAATGGCTAACTATTTATTTTACAAGTGTTGTTTATATTGACAACATAGCCATACAATTAGTTAATATTGATATTTCAAAGTTAGACACTCATCTAGAAAAATTAAGTAAACAATTCTATTTGCATAATCAAAGGTAACGCACTATAGAGGAGCGCAGTGAGAGCGCATACTTGAGAGAAACAAGGCATGGCTAACGAAAAATTTTAATTGGTCCTGAAACCAGGATTTTATTTTTTCATTACCATTTTTTGTTTTTTCATTTGTGCCTATCGACATTGATAAACGTTTCAGTAATTTTTTGATGATCCGTCCACAACTTTTTGAATTATGATCTTACACACACCAAGACAAATATATAGTCAAACACACAAACGGACAAGCCGATGATTACCAAAATTTGGCCATTCAATTCATTTGTGTCCATTTCTAATAATTCCTAAACAGCCCCGATGTGCCCTGCTTCTTTGTAGTGGACGGACCTCATCTGGACTGAGGATTCTTCGCCGATGGATCAAGTGGAGCGCTCGGCGATGGTCTTCACCTGGATGGGCGAAACAGGACATGCCCTTTTCCATCGAGGGGTCCTCCAATGAAGCTCATCCTCTGTCGCCCTCGCCCTGCTTGCTCTCCTGGGGGAGAGCTCTCCGGGGCTCCTCGATCTTGCTGGCCTGGAGGTGCCCCTCTTAACTTGGCCAGCGTTTCCTTTCCTTCGCTAGTTCCTTTACTTCTCCATCTCTGTAGAGAGGTGCACCTCAATCCGGGTAAGTGGCCTTGTTCCATCAGCTCAACCTAGGTTCTCGAACGAGGGTGGGTCTTTCTCTGCAGCGACGGTAGCGGCATGCTTCCGTTCTCAGCTCTAACACCTTGTATCGCTCGCTGGTTCGATACTCCGCCAGACACTCGAGCTCTTTGTAGATCTTGATGTGCTGACTCGGCAGTTGTGTGTGCACTGTGCATGCACAGCGCTGTAGCAGAACTGCTTTCCTCAGAGATGTGGGGGGTGGGGGGTCTTGGGTCATTTGTTCCTTCCATCAAATTGGCGCCAAAGTTCTTGGTCCGAGGGCGACTGCGACTACACTTACTCATCTGGGGCCAGTGGGTCTATACCCGCAGCACAAACCAGTGCATGTGGGTTTCCCAGGTGAGGGTGTGGTCTTAGTTGACTTTACTTTTAGCTGCGGTCGCTGGGTGCATAATCGGGTATTGCCAGGCTCTCTACGCATTCTCCGGACTAGACATGCCAGGATTGCGCCTGGTGTCCGCCGGACACTTCGTCGGACCTCGAGGCAGCTGCTACCGCCGTCTCTAGGTTGGGCGAGCACGGTTCGGTTCGCATTTTGCAGGTTAACTGCAATGGCCACGTTAAAAGCAAACTTGAGGTTTTCCTGGCCAAGAAACAGACCCCGAGGTCGCGGCTATCCAGGAGTCTTAGCTGACCAGCGAAATCTCCTCGCCTTGCTTTCATAATTACGATCAAATTAGAGTAGTTCGCTCTCGCGGGGGGCGTGAAAGCGGTTTGGCCTTGCTGGCCCTTCACTCCGTCCGACTTTGACCCTACTCCTCTGTTTTCCGGTGATGCCAACGTGGAACATTAGGGTTTTAGACTCTTGTTGGACAAAACCCTCGTCGTTATTAACATCTACAGCCCTCCTCCCATATCGCGCCCTCTGAATTACTAGGACTGACTTCTCTTCTGTTCTTACCTTTGAGGATCAAGTTATCATCATGGGTGACATGAACGCACATCACCCAGACTATTATAGCTCCTCGGGGTGTTATGAAGCGACAGCCAGGTGGAGAACCTCTTTGAGGCGCTCTCTGCCTCTTCCTTACGCCAATAAATGAAGATACTCCTGCACGGCTTCCTTCAGAGGGACGTTCGCCTTCTCCCGATTTATCAATGATGTGCGCTAATTTGGTTCCCTCAGCAATATAGTCAACACCATGAAGCTAAACTCTGAAAACCTACCTATTACGATTTTTCTTGACCACCTTTCACCTCCTCAACCAATACCCGGAAACCGTTTATCAACTATAAGAAGCCCAGTAGCGAGAGATTCGCTGAGCTCACCGAACAAACTTTTCGGGAGTTGCCTTCCCCCCACCTCCTGCCCGCAGGGTGAGAAATTCATCAGAATTACGCAACTTGAGGTGTCTAAGCGCTGATCTGCTCCGTAGCTTGTCGCGTAAGCGTAAATATGTCGCTCCTAACCAACCCATCACTTTCCATGGGACTCAGCTGACATCTTACACGTGAAGTACCCACCAAATTCTGCAAGCAGTTCATGGGTGTGGGCCCGGGTCGTTAAGAAAATATTCATAGGCTACCCCAGGACCACGACCAAGAATATTTTACCCTCCAGCAAATAAGAACCACCATCCTAGCCTCGAGCAACTCCTCAACTATGGGCCCCGAAGAGCTGACACCCCTACACATCAAGCAACTCGCCCCCCTCCCCCCTCCCTAAGGTTACCTGTTCATGACCACTCTCTTTAACCTCTCCCAGGCGGAAGCAAACCTGCCGAGCATCTAGCAGGCCGCCAACATTATATCTATTCGTAAGCCAGGCAAACCTCTCTCTCTCTCTCTCTCTGACAGTAAATCTTACCGTCCGAAATCCATGCTCTGCCCGGTAGTTAATATCCTGGAACGCTTGCTCCTCTCTCTTTTTACCGAGTTTTTGGAGGTATTTGACTCTCAGCATGTGTTTCGCCTTAGGCGATCGACCACCTAGTTCCTTTCATCCTTACTCCAAAACGTTGTGCAATTGATTAACCAACATAAGCCTCCTACTTGGTCGATAGCTTCAACTGAGGATTTCTCTACTGCCGTTGATACGGTCTCCCACCACCCTCTGCTAACCCTGGTCAAGCTTTCAGGCCTATTTAGTAACCTCATAGAAGTATCTCTGGCTATTTACTGGGACGCCCCGCCTCCTGTCTGTGGGTGGGAAAAAAGTTGACCTTTTGCCCCATGCTCGCGGGTGTATCCCAGGTATCGGCCATCTTGCCGCTCTTTAACTTTTACGTCAGTTATTTTCCCCAGATTTGTGATGTCATTTCCTTATTTGCGGATGACTTCACCGTCCTATCCTCCGCTACTCTCGTTCCGGAGGCAACGTGGAGCCTGTCAGCCCATGCAAAGGCAATATAGACCAGGGCAGGGGATAGAGCCTGGACTCTCTTTCACTCAAAAATTCATTCCACTCTGTTTACCTTAGACAATCATCAACCCAGGTTGGTCCAAGAGACTAAGACGGGTGCGTCGCACCTTACCCTGGAGCCCAACCCAAAAATCTTAGGCGTGGTGTTTGATCCAAACCTTATTTTGCAGCTCACGAGAATTATGTTCGCCACATATGCTGCTCCCGCTTGCGGATTCTCTCCACGCTTGAGGGCGCAAATGGGAGCAACGTAAAGAGTCATATTTACTGACCTATCGGGCCATCATTAGAAGCGTCATGATTTACGTAGTTCCGGTTTGGTTTCTCAATATCTCAAAAACTGCTGTGAGCGAGCAACAAACGTAGCAGGAAGCAGCTTTGTCCATTGTCACCAGATCCAGCAAACCTCCATTAGCAAACCTCAACCCTGCCAGTTGGTGACAGTCTGGGGATGTTGTCAAAACAGTATCACCTCAGTGCATCGCTGATACATCATCTTGCTCATGGTATAATAACGGCCCTTTCGGGTCCCCGCCTTATACGACATACTCTTCAATCAAAATTTGAAGCGGATAATTGCTCCCCTTACTGATTGAATTTCCCCCCTCCCCCGAGCAACACTGCACAGCCCTGAGTTATTTACATGATTAGATTAGATAGGCGGCAGTAGACGAACCAACAGGCCCATTCTCAAAGAGACACCGAAATTTGCCCGGCCCTCTATGAGCTATTGCCATTATGTTAGTAGGATGTAAAAGACTGGGGAAAAGAGAAGAAAAAAAGAGGAAGGAGAAGAGTCTCAGCAAAAGAAACGATCATGAATGCACTCAATCATGGTCAATAGCCACTGATATGCGGAGTTAAAGATAATGTACTTGGAGCGGAAGTGAGAAGAAGACGGATTTAGGGAGACTCGGAGGTTTTGGCCGTAAAAAAAGAGTGTGCGACTCGTGGCGGAGGAATCCTTAGCTGTGGGGGGGTGTCTCTCTCAATGTATGTCAAGACGATTTTTAAACACGTTGACTGATTCAGCACTAACAACGTCGGAAGGAAGACTATTCATAATGCTGACTATGAAATATGGAAAGAACTGCTGACTTAAGGTCGTTCTTCGAGCTTTGTGCTTGAGCTTTTGACCATTGTTTCTCAAGCGATCATTGAGGTCTCTTTCAAAGAGTCCCGTTGTAGGTACAGCATTGAAGCCATTCGAATACTTTAATGTTTCTATTAGTTGCCCCCTGAATCGTTTTTGCTCGAGAAAGATCAGACCCAGTTCCTTTAGGCGACATTCATACATGTCTCAGTAGTTGCAATAGCTGTAGCTGCATATCTATCAGTAGGGTTCTGGGCTATCAATGCCTTTCTCTTCTCTCCAGACATTTCCGATCTACTGTCTCTCGTATACGCTCAGGCCACTGTGCGGTCTCGGCGGACAATAAGTTCCGAGTGGGACGGATTGATAATCCTTTCTGTCAGCTTCATCGACTGGGTGAACAGACTGTTAGGCACTTTTTCTCATGTTCTAGTTACCACACTGATCTATCGGCGAGCAGTGTTTGGCAGGGCCCACTTGGGGCTGTGCGTTTCCTTGCTACTCTTCCTCTCTTCGGCTTTCTCCCCCTTCTGCCCAGGCTCCCTCCGGAGCGGGATGAGCTTCACCCCAACCCCCCTGATCTCAAAGCCTGCACCACGAACATCTTGTCGGCCAGTGGCATGAAGGCATGGGTCGCCACAGTAGAACGGTGTTATCGTTCCGAACTGGCACTGGCGGACCCTGACGATGGCAACGAATAACAACAACACAACAAAGAATTCCTAAAATCCGCGTGAAGATCGTCCATAACTTTCTGAGAAACATAGAAACAAGCTTAGATACTAATAGACAAACAGACTGACAAAATTAAACGTCACAAACTTTGGTCAGTTGCTCTTCGTTACATTCCCAACACTTCTTACAAATTTAATGAAAATCTCTTCATAACTGCGTGGTTTATGTAACCGAGCACTAACAGATATAGTTACGGTGTATGTGAAACCCGTGCTTCCATTTGAGAGACTCCAGTTGCGTATCTATAACAAAAACAAGAAATTCAGTAACTTCACTGTGCGCAACAATATTTTTCGGCAACCAACGTCGCACCTTAGTAACTCCGATATGTTATATCACTTTAAATGTACTAAAGGAGAATGTAAGTTTGTCAATAACTGCTACGTCGGACTCACAAGGAGAACGTTAAGATGCCGCTTTGATAACCATAAATATCAAGGTTCCATCTTTGCCCACTTCCGAACTGCCCATAATTCCAGCCCTTGTGCCGATGACCTTTATCCCAACACTAAAGTATTGTACCGCGTTGCCTACAGAGAGCACATCCAAATTTTTGAAGCGCTGCTTATACATAAGTTCAGACCTAAGCTCAATAACAATGGTTTAGACCTCGTGGCTCTCAAACTATTTTCTCAGAACTCTGCAAACCCTCCGGTTGGCAACAGCACCACTACATAGTTAGGTTTGGGTCGCGTCGTATGGGAGAGGCCATTGTCCCTTATGTCGCTCGGGAGCAGGAACGTGTGTGCGGTGATGTGGGGCACAGTGCTCTTCTTTTCCTTCCCTTTCTTTTTTATTGTCGTTTTACTGGCAAAGGCGTTAATATGGTGTTGCTTTCTTCCTTTTATTTCAAGACTGGAAATTTCGCTAGATGGTTGTGCTTCTTAATTGAAATGAATTTACGATACGTGTAGGTCAATACTTTTAAAAAAATTATTGATTAGTTCCTTAGTGTGTATTGACGTTTTCCTTTTTCTTTATTCCCAGCCTGATGATGATGCAAGTGCATCGAAACGTTGCAGTTTAAGATTTTAATAATGGTCGCCAACCAATTTTTATTAACCATATCTCACAATGAGCTACAAAAAGGTTCAAGTTACCAAGAAATGCAAGCCGACAAACAGATGGTAGAACGGATTTTCCCCAAATTTAATCATCTGTTCCTCCTAACATGCCTACCAACGCCTGTAAATTTCAAAAAAGATCCGTCCATATTTTCTTGAGTTATCTTGGTGACAGACAAATAAAGGAACAGATAAATTACAATAAAAATATAACCTCGTTAGAGGAGGTAATTAAACAGTATCCGATAGATGCGTCTTCACTTCGAGTACTGCAATAAAGACTCACATCAGATGTAATTATCACTATCGCGGGTAGTATCAGCATCGGTGCACAGGTGCTCTCCCACTGCCCAGCAAGGGTTCCCCAACCTTCACTGTCTGCAGCGACAGATCCGGTCAAGCTACCTCTTGCTCCACTGCACTGCCTTCACAGCTGTAGGACTAAAGAAAAATCCCTCCACGAGACTCCAACTATTCACTACTCTGTCGCAGCTGCAACACGCCTGGGCACTCCGTCGTCTCCCATAACGCATTTAGCACAAGCGGCACTTCCCGCACTGGATACTTCATCAATTTAGGCTTAGTGTATTCGTGCAACAACGGTACAACGGAATGAACAAGTAGGTTTCATTGTAAATGGCCTTACAAACTATATGTTTTTTTATGTTGCTAGTATGTTAACTCCAGCAATCGCCTGCTCATCTCCTTTTTTCACTCGCGCTTTTCAACCGCATGTATTTGGGCCTTCAGCTCTCTTTCTCTTGCCTGGAGTGAAGCCACATGTTCTAGGGCATGGATGTTCAGGTCATGCATACTTCCATCTCTTCACCTGATCCACACATCCTAAATCTGATCCACACCAAGCATATCCCTACCACTGCCTTAATAAACTTGTAGTTTCCTTTGCATATTCCGCTAAAATAACGTATTTTGACGGTCACGTCTCTCGCCTTTACCAGCGTGGCTCTACTTCTTCCCGTGAGATTGCCACAGGAGCGTTACTTGGGGCTCCACGGATGCCACTCCAAATAGTTTTCTATTCTTTGCAGTGCGTCACTTTCACTCCTGAACCAAGGATAACCTGCATTTGAATACGAAACAGTTTATGGAGACACACTTCGTCACAAGAATGTGCGACTATAGAGTACAGTAACTGTTGGTCAAGTTTGCCAGTCTTCTGGCCTGTTGTATCTTATTCTTCTCATAAAGCTTAAGGCACTCCATATCTCTGGCCAGCTGGACTCCAAGGCATTTAAAGTTTTTCACTATGGCAAACCCACAAACATTTGCAAGAGGAGCGTCAGGACTTTTCACGACCATACAAATACTTTTATCTTTCTTTACCCTTAGTTCACTGCGGCTAAAACAACTACCAAAAACTTCGATCAGTTTCTCTATTTGACTCTTATTAGCAACAGACCATCGACCGCAAAAAAGGCGCATGACATGTAAAACTGCTCATCTCTGTATGCAAGTTGCGTCTGAGTCAGCCTCCTTATTATGTGGAGTAAGACTAACATCAATAACAGAGGCGACCATTTGTAAACTTGACTGATTCTATTTGTCATCCCGAGTATTTTGTCACCAGAGTATATTCTGGTAAAAATTTCTATAATATTTGGGTGACATCTTTATGTAAACGAAGTGCCTTAATGAGCAGTCTCCGATCAATTAAGTTGGAGACTCTTGAGTAACCCATGCTGCAACACACCGAGGCAGTTGAACAAAACAATGAGATTGTCCTTAACTCGATTTCCCGCAATAAACCAAGCCTGGTATTCCTCAGTCAACGAGTGCCTTGAGCGATGTTTACTACCTAATTGCATATCAAAACACAGTCAAACGTTTGAAGCCAAAATTTGAGAGCGCTATTGATCACAGTCTTATAGCTTTGGTCTCGCCACCTTAGGATTAAGTCCAGTTTTTAGATTGGTTCATTCCCAACCCTCACCCCCAATAATCACTGCACTCTCAAAAACACCACTCATACTTTTCTATACTCACCAGCTCCAAAGAAGGTACCGCATGTCAAGTCAAGGTACTTTCGCAAGTGTGCTGGCACAAATATGATCTCCTCATCCCACTCATTAGCTCCATAGTTACATAGGTCATCAGCTTTGCATGGATCCGCACCTCCTAAACTTATCACATGCTTTGTAAACAATATTCTGTCTGCTCTCGGTATGATAGTTTTAATTTTAATGCCAATTATGTCTGACGTGACAGCGTATATTTTTTCTATTTCTCTTCATTTCAATGATCCCACTAATACCTGGGGTTTTCTAATAATTCCTATCGAAAAATCTAGCACTGCATCACTAGCATTTGCAGGTAATCACTCCATGCACACTACATTGCATAGTATATGCACTATATTTCAGTAAATTCAACTGACCCCCCCATTAACTGGCATATCTCTTTTGATTTTTTACCATAATGCGATTACAGCGGGATTACGCCTCTACTGTAGGTTTTGATCGACCAATACAGTAAAAGGGTTTATCGCTGCCTCCACGTTGGTATATTTTCCCTATAGGCTCGGGTCCAAAACTCTCCGACAAGTACACATTTGCTGCAGTGCATAGAAGCAAATATTTTTGGGAAGGCAGAAAAAATTGCACAAATTCCCTCCGAGCTTTTAAGGCAACATTGCATATTACGACGAACTATGCCAGAATTTCTTCGCGGAAGGAGAAAAGGGCAAGTATTTACCAGAGCATCGTTATCAGGCGAAGAGTGTGTGCGTCCAGTATCGNATTTTTGGGAAGGCAGAAAAAATTGCGCAAATTCCCTCCGAGCTTTTAAGGCAACATTGCATATTACGACGAACTATGCCAGAATTTCTTCGCGGAAGGAGAAAAGGGCAAGTATTTACCAGAGCATCGTTATCAGGCGAACAGTGTGTGCGTCCAGTATCGCTTATTGTGAATGCAACCTAACGATCACTTGAAGGGCCATGCAGTCGTTCTAGCCACTGTACTGAATCAGTAAAAAAAAATGAAAATAAGGGGAGCACGGCCGAAAGAAGACATGTTCTAGTGAATATGTAAAATACAAGAGTGGAAGACTGCAACCACCCACTGCTGAAATCGCACGAAGTATAAGAAAAAAATAGAATTCAAAAGGCATAAGTGAAAAGTTAATTTAACACAGCGCATATAAAAACTATGCTATATGATAGTACACGTCTTGGGTCTGTTACTATATTTGTTTATTTACTGATGTGTATGCATAACCGTTTTTACGGGTAATTTCTTCTACGTTTTGCATTAGCTCGCACAATTGTTGGCAGAAACTAACAGACTTTTCAGTTCAGCTCAAAATATTGAGTTCGTTCAACTTAAATTTACTCCTTTCGTGTAGAGATACCTCGGCATCTTATTGATATTACGAGTAGCTATATAATGTGCGCAGAGTAAACTATTTTCTTCAAAAAGCAACTACAGTAGTAAAAATCAGTTCCTCCATTCACAATACGCTTTGCTGTGGGGATAAGCATGTATCGTAGCTACTTAGATCCACTCTTCACTGTAGCTTCTGATACTGCAAAAATGTTGCCTCATTGTTTTAACAGCATATTTTCCCTCTTTCGACATGCCAATTCTGATCTCCGTTGCTAATGATGTCCATTTCTTTCTTCAGCTTTTCTTCTTCACGGCCCAATTCTTCCCCCAATTTTTTTAGCTGAGCGACAGCTGCAGTAGTAATGCTGGTCACCAAGTCCGCCTCCATTGGTTTTTGGCGTGTTTGTTGCTGTGTGCCAAGGAGGTTCAATACAATAGAAGGAGGGAACGCAAAGCCTCTGCAACGTAGTTCAAATTTCTCGCAAGGCTGAAGCCTGGCTGACTGGTTGCATGTATACAGTGCATTACTATATTAAAGTTGAGCAAAACATGTATACATCCATTTGTATTGTAATGGGCCAGAGGGAACAGACGTACACCAAGGAATGGCTGGAAGGCTATGGCGGTTGGAAGGCTACACACTGTAGTTGGACAGAGCAACAATCACAGAATATGAAGTGTGCGGACCTATCAGGCAGACTTTATACTGTACTTTATTAGCCTTCATCTGACAATAATCATAGCAAGACTGCACAGAACGCACTTCTTATATCGATTGTAGAATGATTAGAATCAGTCAGGGCCGGGATGCACGAAACTACACTAAGTGTATTTAGCTCATAGATTTTCCCTTAACTTCAGAAAAGTACACTTTGTGCGCTCCGGGCACATTCACAAACGATTTTCATTTTCCCGCCAACATAGATTTTCCTTTATTTTGTACTTAAGTTACGGGTGCTAGGACCATCCTTAGATGCAGTAAAGGAACAGCTGCAGAAACTAAACATCGACGAGGAAGCATAGCATAACGAGTGAAAATTTGGTCCATTTCACTTAAGATTTAAATTCTCTAAGTATTTCTACAAAAGTATAGCTTAAAATTATTATTTTAGTTTTGTTTACCCAAGCGCTGAACTGGCGGAAAAATTTCTTACACGTCTGGCAACTTCGCACGAGCAAGCTTCGAAGCGAGGAAGTCGTATAGTATCCAATTTTCTATTGTAGTCTCGAACAATTTGGGGTGCGAATGAAACTCATTTAACATCTTAATCTTTTGATACTCCTAAATAGTATGGCGCGTTCTAACTATCGTAGCTTACTTAAAATATTGAAAAAAAGCACAGCTCTTTGAAAGAAACACCCAGCTCCATTGCGAGTAGCGGAACTTTTACTTAGGCTGATATGTATATTTACTGCTGTTTCGGTCGACATACAATACAACATCAGGGAAAAACAAAATCTTCGGACACTTCAGTTCATGAGTCCGAATCATCTTAGACCGACTTTTTACTTCAGCCAGCAGGCTGTGCGCTGAAAATGATCTGGTGAACCTGTCCCACAAGAGAAGGGTTGCCAAACTCTGTATATCTTGCATAAGGGGTACAACAATAAGAGGCATTGGTTGTATTCTTCTGTCCCTACCCTCAAGGTCTTTAGGAGAGAAACACGTGCTGCGGTCGGCTCGCACTCTTTCACGCAGGATGTTTGATGTCGAACTAATCAATTCGGTCGGTGCTTCGTGCCCTGGTCTGTGGAGGTTTAGAATGTATTGCCGGCATCGGCTTTCAGCCATATTGGCTTGCAGACGTTGAAGTCAGCTGTTAATGGCTTTTAGCTGGATTTCCTTTGACAGCGTTTCGGGCTTCGCTGTGCTGCTAAGTGCTTCATTTGGGTTGTATTACCTGTCCGTGGGAGCTCGAGCATGAAGTTTCAATGATAATAATAATCTGCAAATAGGTACGCTGCATATAACGTCAGTATAAATGTAGCAAATAGATGAAATTGACGCAGGCAACACTACGAGCTAGTGAGCACATGCGGCTAACCACACAGTGTCACATCCAGTTATAATTGCACCTGTAGAATTCCAACATAAACAGTAAGAANTAATAATAATCTGCAAATAGGTACGTTGCATATAACGTCAGTATAAATGTAGCAAATAGATGAAATTGACGCAGGCAACACTACGAGCTAGTGAGCACATGCGGCTAACCACACAGTGTCACATCCAGTTATAATTGCACCTGTACAATTCCAAGATAAACAGTAAGAAACTACAGAAAGCCTCTACTTACTTGTCATAAAGAAAAAATTTCTCCGTAAATGAAAAGCAATCCACAGCCGTCTCGCTTTACGTTACTTTCACACAGAATTTGCTATAGGCTCGGGCTCGCTGCGGATGATCAATCCTTCGCTGCAGCTTTGATGGTAGCCAGCGGAAGAGAAAAACAATTTTCTGCCCGAGAACAAACATACGTCAAACAACAGGATTAGAGGCAGACCAGATTACACGCAGGCAAGAAAAAGGAAGCCGTGAAAATGTGGCCGCTGTGCGAGTGTGGGCTGGGGAGACTTCAGAGTTGCCGGCTTTTCTGCAACAGACAAGCTGCTTTGGTTGTATCATGTTAAGGAGTTCAGTTGGTTCGTTGCAGCAGATGCTCTGCAGTTACATGCGAAACCTTACGGTGAGGGAAGTGCAGAGACGCACCACAGAGATGACAGTTCATTTGTTACAAGGCTCATCTCACTGCCAGCATGGCACCGCACAATATACTTAATTAATTTTGTACGTTGATGACCGAGGTAATGCAAAGTAAATAAATATTTCCTATAACTTACTGTATCACTTTGCTCTGATTAAGCGATTAAATATTTACAAGATTTGAGTTCTATAATTTTTAACAAAAACTTTTTACAGCACAATATTTTGAATGAACAGTTATCTCGCAAAATTTCACTAAGCCGGATAATAATATTGACAGTAGAGCCTTCCTTTATCAGGCCAGTTGTTAACGTCTCACTTATAGCTGACTACCTATAGGGTATGTGCAACAAATTTGTCGAAATTGAAGAGAAATCTAGGAGCAATCACCAGATTATATTTTGGCCCGTATGGTTCCTGATATAGTAAATATAAATGCACTAGAGCGTACGCGCTGTCAAAAATGATAGCGAGGAATTTGTGATAAAACTTCTTCACGATAATGTCTTTTAAATTCAGTTTAAGCACATTTTCCATCTTCCTGAAGGTTAAAAGACATCCACTAGTCAATTTCTTTAATACTATACGGAACTAAAATTTGACTATGCAATATATCACTGTATCATCGATACAACGTTTCGTCTTATTACGTTGGCCATCTTCATGAATTAAAAATTTGAAATGTCATCTGTAAGTATATAAGAAGAAAAATTGCATCTATATTTGCCATAATGAAACTAAACATGAAGTCTATAAAGTGAAATTTGAAACTATCCTACTATTGAACAATGGTAGTCTTGAAGACATAAACAGGTACATGGGGAAATTTGTGCTGCTCATCATTGCAACGGAGCACACACACGTCCTAACAGCACCACAATTTTACATAAAATGACGGTTGCCGCTCGTGCGAGCCTTCTATATACGCGGATCTGTTGCGGCAAGGTTGCAGATTATTCTAGTAGTCTTGAGAAAATTGAAGCCCTTGTCGTATTTAACATTATTAAATGGATTCTGTTGCTTGATGAAAATTATCTCTGCTATTTTTTATCCAATAATGTTAGGATGGCTGAAAATTGTGGGAAAATGATCAATTACGGTTTCGGCAGGAGGTACATTCATACGATGTTCAAGTGCAAAAAGAGATTTGAAGCTACTGGTATTTACATATATGTTGATTGCATCGCTTTGACAGGGCGTTCGTCGTATAACCTATGCAGAGCGCGTTAGAGCACTCCTCAGTACAATGGAAGCGGCATATTATTCCTGCCCGGTCAGCATTAGGTTTGGTTGGTCTGGTCGAAAAATATAAATAGGCCCCACAAACTTATTCAGATGAAATGTGTTAGTAAACGTTAGTTCAGACTGTACCGAAACACAGTTAAGCGCTTCAAGTGAAAAAAGGCAAAGACAGGAGATAAGCAAACACCATGGAGCGAGGAAAATGCGATACCAACACTAGAATACCACTGTGCATGGTAACAGTCAAAAGGGAAACAAATTATGGCACGTTCACTGTCAGTCGCAGTAGGAGAAATGAAACTATCATGATTTAAACTATTCTCTTGCGATGTCGTAACTAGTTTTCCAGTTAACAACAGCATTTTACCAGTGGCGGAATTCTGCATGACATGCGATGGGAGGCATTTGACACAACTCCCGTAAAGTGGTTTACTTCTGATACTAAAACAAAGGCGATATGGAGGCAGTGGCAGCAAATGTTTATTATGATAACTCTGTTTCGTATCTCATGGCTCTTACAGGCACTGGGCAGCAGAAACAGTATGCAAGAACTAGAGTTGTATTCCGAGAGTGCATACCTCCGCTAAGCAACGCAATGCTAAATGATAGAAATAAAGATATACAAACGAACAAACATACAAAAAAATGTCAAAACATACCCAATGCATGTTTATCGTGACATTCCTCGCAGTTTCAGGGCTTTTCGTGAAGATTCATCCAAAACTTTTTGGGTTATGATACAAACAGGCAGATTAAATAAGAGCCAAACCTCAGTGAAACGTAAACTGTATGGCGGGGGTAGCAAGAGGGAGTGCTATGCAGAAGCACAGAATCGAGCAGACGATGTTGCGCGCGGCTTGCGCAGTTGAGTTGTGCTGGACTCAAGAAAAACTGCTCACGCCAGCAGCCAAGCAACATATCCAGTGCATCCACGATTCATTCTCACAGAGGTAAACACTCATTGTTTTCACTGACCCGCCAAAACTGTGAGAAACATAAATAAATACAATTCATAAATGGCTAAAATTGTAAACACAGATGCGTGAAACGCAACGAAGCACATGAATGGCTTGACAATCATCATGGAGCACACGGTTTGTGCGTTCCACATACTATCACGCGCGAACGAACTGAGAGAGGTGATAATGTTCTCGTTCTCTATGCCTCTAGGTTTGTTTATGTATCTACATTCGTCTGTATGTCTTTCCACCCAAAACTGCTAGAAGGAATTGAGCTATAAACACAATCGGTTGCAGGTAGTCAAATGGGTTGACCTTGATGTGAAAAAATGCCAAAATTAACTGGTGACTCATCCCTTCCAGCCCAACCTCCGTTTCGGGTGATGGCCTAACGCCACGAGACGCTCTCATTACAACAATTATTATGCACGCATGTTTACACTCACACGATCGTTACAAATACCGAAGTTGAGTGCAACACTCAGCTCAGCGTCACACAGCATGGGCACGCAACTAATTCTCAGCACCGACAGGGCACTTAAGAGCGCGCCATGGAAGGCGCAAAAGATTGGGCATCTCATATCCGGTTAATATAGGCAGCGTAGCCGCTCGGCGCGCAGTAGCTGCACTTCCTGTAGCAATAAAATTGTTGTGCTTAGGAAGGGGAACTGGCAAAGAGGCAGTCGGGCCCTGAGTGCTGCACAGCCGGGCCCTGAGTGCTGCGCAGCCGGCCCCTGCGTGCTGCACAGCCGGCCCCTGTGTGCTGCACAGCCGGGCCCTGAGTGCTGCACAGCCGGCCCCTGTGTGCTGCACAGCCGGCCCCTGCGTGCTGCACAGCGGTGCCCTGTGTATTGCACAGCCGGGCCCTGTGTGTTGTAGAGCCAGGCCCTGTGTGTTGTACAGCCGTGTCCCGTGTGTTGTACAGCCGGGTCATGTGTGTGTATTGTACAGCCGGGCCCTGTGTGTTGCCCAGTCGGGCCCTGTGTGTTGTACAACCGGGCTTTGTGTGTTGTACAGCCGGGTCATGTGTGTTGTACAGCCAGGCTATGTATGTTGCGTAGTCGGGCCCTGTGTGTTGCTCAGCCGGGCCCTGTTTGTTGTACAGCCGGGCTTTAAGTGTTGTACAGCCGGGTCATGTGTGTTGCCCAGTCGGGCTTTGTGTGTTCTACAGCCGGGCTTTGTGTGTTGTACAGCCGGGCTTTGTGCGTTGTACAGCCGGGCTTTGTGTGTTGTACAGCCGGGCTATGTATGTTGCGTAGTCGGGCCCTGTGTGTTGCCCAGTCGGGCTTTGTGTGTTCTACAGCCGGGCTTTGTGTGTTGTACAGCCGGGCTTTGTGTGTTGTACAGCCGGGCTATGTATGTTGCGTAGTCGGGCCCTGTGTGTTGCTCAGCCGGGCCCTGTTTGTTGTACAGCCGGGCTTTAAGTGTTGTACAGCCGGGTCATGTGTGTTGCCCAGTCGGGCCCTGTGTGTTGTACAGCCGGGTCATGTGTGTTGTACAGCCGGGTCATGTGTGTTCTACAGCCGGGCTTTGTGTGTTGTTCAGCCGGGTCATGTGTGTTGTACAGCCAGGCTATGTATGTTGCGTAGTCGGGCCCTGTGTGTTGCTCAGCCGGGCCCTGTTTGTTGTACAGCCGGGCTTTAAGTGTTGTAGAGCCGGGTCATGTGTGTTGCCCAGTCGGGCCCTGTGTGTTGTACAGCCGGGCTTTGTGTGTTGTACAGCCGGGCTTTGTGTGTTGTACAGCCGGGCATTCTGTGTTGTACAGCCGGGCTTTGTGTGTTGTACAGCCGGGTCATGTGTGTTGCCCAGTCGGGCCCTGTGTGTTGTACAACCAGGTACTGTGTGCTCTACAGCCGGGCGATACGTGCTGTACAGCCGGGCTTTGTGTGTTGTACAGCCGGGTCATGTGTGTTGCCCAGTCGGGCCCTGTGTGTTGTACAGCCGGGCTTTGTGCGTTGTACAGCCGGACTTTGTGTGTTGTACAGCCGGGTCATGTGTGTTGTACAGCCAGGTACTGTGTGCTCTACAGCCGGGCGATACGTGCTGTACAGCCGGGCCCTGTTTGTTATACAGCCGGG
>LQNS02278078.1:9794133-9811665 GCA_001587735.2 Parhyale hawaiensis | reverse complement strand
GTTGTAAAGTGCTGCATCAGTTTGAGCGGTACTGCGAGGGCTCCTATAGGCGAGCATAATATTTAACGATTGTCGAATGCCTAGACGAGCATGGGTAGTGATAAATTCATATTCTTTAGTGCTCTCACAGCTAGTTTTCGGGTTAAGGTAACCTTTTTTCAGGTTAGAGTAGCCCGGTTTTAGCGCGATTGCGACACACCCCTGAACGCTGGGTGTTGTACCGCTATACCTAACGTGTTGTACAGCCAGGTCTTGTGTGTTGTATAGCTGGGCCCTTTGTGCTGGACAGCGGGCCCTATGTTCTGTACAGCCTTGCCCTTTGTGCTGGACAGCCGGGATTTATGTTCTGCACAGCCGGACGTTGTATGTTCTACAGCCTGGCCCTGTATGTTGCACAGCCGGACGCTGAGTGTTGTACAGCCGAGCCCTATGTTCTGTACAGCCGGACGCTGTGTGTTGCACAGCCGGACGCTGTGTGTTGTACAGCCGATTCCTATGTTCTGTACAGGCGGACGTTGTATGTTCTACAGCCGAGCCCTATGTTCTGTACAGCCGGACGCTGTGTGTTGTACAGCCAAGTCCTATGTTCTGTACAGCCGGACGCTGAGTGTTGCACAGCCGAGTCCTATGTTCTGTACAGTCGGACGCTGTACAGAACAGATAAACAAACTCTCAAACTTTGATGCATCAGTCTTTATGATCTACAATATAATAAAACCGATGTGTATTCATCTGTTTGTTTATCGGTTTATCCATTTTCTGTCATGCTTTAACAAAAGGGATAGGCGGAAATTAGCCCAGGTTGGAGGCTCTGGTCGCCCTCTCAAGCTCCATTGAAAAGTGATCGGTAGAAAATAGTCCGGGTTGCAGGATAAGGCAAACGTATCTTAATTAGGGACAGTTGAAATTTAAATATGAAGATATCGCAGGCTAAGTCCGATTCGTGCGAGTATTACCTTCTCCATACATCGAATCTATGGCAAAGTATCGGGCGACCGCAAGTCTAAATGCACTGCTTGTATTTGCGAAGTTGAAATCTCAGCATTGAAGCCATCAGAAGCTTCCATTGGCACTCTCGTACATCTTGATTCGTATAATTTCTTCCCACAGATGATTTTGTTGCATCAGCTATTCTTTCAACTTTATTACAATTGTCGACGAAACATCTTTCAATAACAATAAAAACTATCGGACAAATATGACACACTAGAGTATCTATAATACCATATCGAATCAATTCTTTTTAGTGTTGCTGAACTGACTGCAGAAGTAATGAATTATTTTCATGTCAGAAAATAAGAGTGTTGATACTCAGTAATTAGGATGCAGTAAACCCTCATCTGGATGATCTTTAAAGTTGGCAATTGTATAAAGGAAAGCATGGTTAATGAAGAAGGATAAACACAAATTATTTGCTGTTATTATATGATAGCGCGGGCACACTAGTGTTGTAGATTCCCTCAAGTACGTTACACAATCCGCTGACATTAATCAGCTGTAACGAAGCAGAGGACAGCTGGTTGTACCGCCCCCTTCGATAAGCGAAGACCTACAGCGGTGGCGACGAGTGCACGCCCTGTCACAGATTTGAGAGGCACTCAATTGCAGTGATGATCGCAGGCCGCACGGATGGAGCTGCAGAAATTCCCTCTAATTTCGCTCGTTAGCTCCAATGGGCGCGTCAGAGCTCAAGTGCAGTTGTAGCGGCTTAGCTCAACTTCGGCAACTTGGTCATCCAAAGTTACCTTAAGGTGCGACCAAGTTCATGTTAGAAACTTTCAATTTCAGCAGGAAAGTCGCATAGCAACTGTTGCAAATGCCTGAACAAAATGGCGCTATACACTCGTCAAGAAGCTTCAGGCTGCACCTGCTCTCGTGAGCCAATACCAGCAAAACAATGCAAGATAGCCAGTTGTGTAGAGACTGAACCAATAATACAAGAGGCTTCTGCTAAATGAGTGGTTTCATAAACCATAATGCCCCTTCAGCATTGCGCTGCATGTGCGTACAACTAACAGGTACGTTATTTTTATGAATGATTGGATTCAGCCAACAAATATATAAATCCCCATGGGATCTGTTAACTTACCATTTAACGTTCCAATTATTACTTAAAAAAATTGCTCTGTACTTACAATCGGTAACAGGTTTCAGTACGCGTCTCCACTGCTATTACACTCACCTGCAAAAAATAAAAATATAACTTAGTACTTGAAATTCAGCAGCTCACTAGCGAACACAATATACATTTGTTCTCAATGGAATTTGTAGCGCCTTGGTCTGTTGCGTCACCGCCACTAGCGGCACACACAGCAGCGCTGATGGGGCGCTATAGCAATGATAAAAGTGTTCTTTAAATAAATTTAGTAGTGAGGTAAAGCTCATGGGATAGCCCCTCAATCTCCAGATCTTTATATAGAATTATACTGCCCATGACCATTGGGTTACTGAAAACCTATCTAGATATTCCTATTTTTTACGCTCGATTTGCGGGCATGTAGTAGGTTGTGTCAAAGTTTTTAAGTGACAAAATTCTGAGACACGAATACGGTATTCCTCAAAAATAAAAGTACTGCCGAGCCTAAGCCAGAATGCAGTGGTCACAGAACTTATCCACACTTATGAAGAACCAGCAGGACATGTGGAAATACCACGGCTAATTATTTTCACTTACCCTACTGTGACCTGAGGCAGCGCTTTTAACATAACCCTTTCGATCCTGACGGTACGTACACGTACCGCATCAAAATTTTCATTATTAAAACCGGTGCAATGTTTCTTGCTCTGAAAATTTGAACAACATGCTTAACAACCCGTCTGAAGTCAGTGATAGTATTTTCTTGATAGCTGACCTACACTGTAAGTGAGCTCAAGTGACTACAATGATGGTGTCTTCGAGGAGCTTCTTTTAGAACCTCATAAAAGAGCAAAAATTTCCGTAGCGAAAGGGTTAATCCACCCCGTCTAAACAGATGTCCGCCACTTTACCCTGTCTACCGTTACACAGTCCGTCCGCCTTACACCTTGTCTGACCTCTCTTAGTATTCAGAGTTCACCTGTGAATCTCGCATTTGTTTCGTCAGTAAAGAATTTGCACTTTTGGTGTGAAAAACACGTAGAGGTACGACAGTGTTCTTACATTGTTCTCCTATGAATTTGCATGCTTTTTTAAGCTTTGTTTCTCACAGTTTATAGATAATTTATTTAATCCTTCCTGATCAGACGCGTTTTAATTTTTTGTTAGCGTATTCGTTTTTTTTTTTTTTTGCACTATTACGGAGCCCATGGATGCTGATCAGTTGCCCATAATTTTTTCTGCTTTGCTTGATGAAATAGCTAAACGATCTTCATGCCTTTGCTTCGAAACTGACTGAAAATTTTTCTCAGAAGCGAAAAAACGACAGCTATGGTTGAATTTCCTTCTAACGTAAAATCAGAGCTTTTTGAAGTTGAATTTTTCCCTATCTAATACTGAAAAGCGCAACGTGCAGATACATGGACGGACGGATGTACGGACAGACGTACGGGGCCTCAAGCACAGTAATATTATATCTTGAAATAACAATTTGAAGCACTATTATTCTGAAATCTCCGAGCTGCTCTCAGTTTATTCTTTACGTTAAAATAGCGAAAATTGAGTGCACGGTGGTAAACAAGCAAACAAACACGGTTATCACAGTTTTTTTTAGCAATATAGGTCGGGTATTTCTGGCGTCTGTCGAATCTGTACTGAATTTTATAAAAAAAAAATGTCCTGTTACTCTTCATTTTACATGTGTGCGATCAGTTTTGCTAGGGAAAGCTTTTCTCCGTGAATTTTACTCTTTTCAGGAAACTATTATTGACAGCAATAGTGGCAAGGTCCGTGTATGCCACAAAGGAAGCAAAAGATGTGAGATGTCTATTCTCCTCCGCACGGGTGGTGGCAGGTGAGGCATCTAAGTAAGACCTTATCTTGTTCTATGGATGTAGAGGGACTCTAATGTTGTCAGCTCCATTGGGTTAAAAGCGTCTATTCTCCATCAAAGACTCTTCTAATCCAAACAAGCTCACAACATTAGAGTCCCTCTACATCCGTAAAACAAGACCCAGGCTTAACAATATAACCTCGGCTGTACCCCTTCACACAATCCACAATTAGTTCGACAACCGCTGACTGTGCAGACACTGACATCCGGCCCCTCCACGTAGCTTTGTTCTTTCGAATTTTTGACTTCCCCTCGACAGCACCTATAGGCTCCCCTCTATATTGGAAATAAATGACTACTTTTAGAATTCCCGCATACATTTCTTCATCTTTTTGTGTTCTAATGATGAGAGATTAATAATCCCGAAACGTCAAATTTTATTTTATTCGTCAACATGGAGAGATGTGACGTAGACAACCATGACGTGAAGTAGTGTAGGGAACAATCATACTGTCCTTCAACTTAGGCAGCCATGGAATGAGTCAACTTAGGCAGCTATGAAGTGATTTAACTTAGGCAACCATTAAGTGATGCAACGTAGGGCACCACAAAGGTGCGTAGTATTTATAGATAGTAATGTGAAATGACATTCCACAGCTGTAGATGGTTCCAGTAATGAAGGGCTGTATCAGCACCAAAAATGTTTATTTTAATGTCCTTTAACGGCTGTCCTGGTATCTTTATCTCATGGTTAATTATGCATTTTTAGTTGATGGCTACTAATGTGGTTTCATTCTGTAGTATTACTTTGGTTTTAATTTGGTTTTTCAGTATTATGGGGTTTTCTTAACCTTGCTTTCCTTGCGGCTATAGAGATGAACACTAGCGAAAGCTCTACATACATCAATTTCTGAAGTTATTACTTCAAACCCATCGTTGGAAAAAAATTCACTAGTTCGTGATATTACTTTTTGCTCCATATTATTTTAATATTCCTAAAAATTCTAATGAATTCCTTGGTGTCCGAAAGAATGATATTCATCGCCTGCTGAAGATATTTGATAGGGAATTTAGATTTCCTACTCTCTAACACATTTCTTACGTTACGACGAATAGGTTAATCTTTGTTCGAGGTCTCTGTGATTATTAGAACTCATTTTATTAACGACGCTTACGTAAATCAGCCTCCAGGCCCATTTGCGAAAGGTTCGATTTAGTGGGCAGTCAAGGTCTAGTGTGGTCTATGCCTCAGACAAGGATGTTATATTTCTGTCGAGTTTGTTCGTTTCTGATCCGTTAAAGCATTTGTTTGTTTGCTTGTCAGCCTCTTTTTATTCGGTAGCATAACTCATAAAGTTATTGAGCGAACCTTATGAAAGTTGTACAAGATTTTAGAGTTATTACACGGAGTAAATGACCAAATTTTTGTGTTGATCTGTAGGTCTGTTTGTTTGTTTGCCTCTATGTTTTGCTTTTTATGTTTGTCAGTAACATAACACAAAGAGTTATGAGCGGATCTTCATGAAATATGAAGGATTTGTTAAGCAGTTGAAAGACTCAACTGACTAAATTTGGGGGAATTGTTCGTTCGTTTGGGTATTTGACTAATGTTTGACAGAGTATGACTGATTAATTCCTCAATAGATCGTCATGAAATTTACAGCAAATGCTTGACATGTTAAAAGACACAACTGACTAAATATTGGGAATGATCGGTTAGCGTATTTCTGCGTTTGACTAATGTCTGCCAGAATGTAAAAACAAGAAGTTAAGGACGCATCGCCGTATCATGAGGCCCACATGATTAAATTCTGGTGCTGATAAAGAAAAAATTCTACTCCATGGTGAATTTTAACTTTTCGTGAATATTGCCTTGCTTGGCGGAGGTATAAACTCTCAGAGTGTTCAAGTTCTGTAGTGAATTCAGCCATATTTACTCCTATTAGCTGAATTTAATATTTTCATTTTGCAGTGTCGCTAAATGTTGTTCCTGATATGGCCACGGCTGCAAGCAATGATACCTTTCAGTAAATTAATATAGCTCAACTCTACTTTGTGTTGCTTCACTTCCAAACATTGAAAATTCGCGATCTGGATCACAGCAAGGAAATTCTTCTACCCTAAACTTAAGTTAGCATCAATTACAACTTTTATTGCATCAAGGGAAGACCAAGACCGCAGAATTGATGCCTATTTCAGAACTACACCAGTGTCACAAGCAGGAACAATTAAAAAATTCGTCACATACACAATGCCATTATTTTTTGAGTGCCGGGCCCCCTGGTGTTTTGCGTCAGACGTGAGCGTATCTTTTATCATTACCTCCGCCAAGAAGGTTATGTTTTCGACGTGTTTGTCTGTCTCACTGTCTGTCACCAAGATAACTCAAAAAGTTATGAACCGATTTGGACGAAATTTACAGAGATTGTTAGGTATGTTAGGAGGAAGAGATGATTTACTTTTGATGAAGATATGTTCATCCGTTTGTTTGTTTGTTGTTTGTTTGTTTGTTTGTTTGTTTGTTTGTTTGTTTGTTTGTTTGTTTTTTTTTGTTTGTATGTTTGTCTGCTTCATTTTCCTCAATGCCATAACTCAAAAAGTTATGGATGGATTTTTATGAAATAACATGAGTTGTTAGGTATATAATAAAGAGTAAATGACCAAATTCTTGTAATCCGTTTCTTCGTTCTTTCGTTTGTCACCATTTTTAATTTTATGCTTGTTAGCCCAATGAATGAAAAAATGATGATAGGATCTTTATGAAATTTATATGGGTTGTTAGTAATGTTAAAAGACATAAATGATCTAATTTTGGTGCAGATCGGTTCGTTCGTTTGTATGTTTGACTCATGATTTTCATAACGTTTGTTAGCAGTGTAACCCAAAAAGTTATGAACGGATCTTCAAGAAAATTGCATCAGCTGCTATTACTATTAACAGGCACAACTGATTAGATTTTGAAGTATATACAAAGAAAATTATGGTTTCAGAGCCAATTTGAATTTTTTGCTACCGTTGCCTCGCATGGCGGAGGTATGCTCTCTCAGAGTGCTCTAGTTTCAAATCAATTGACTGGTTTAAATTAGGCCAGTCTGTCTTGGCAGACGATCGATTTATATTCTCGAGGATTCACGTCCAATAAAAGAAAAACTCTCGAGTCGCTCTCGCCTCTGCAGCACCCTGATATGTAGCACTCAATTATGCAGCAGCCTCCCGTCTTGTCGTCCATCACAGTTTAGCTGAATTTTCAGTCAAAGCCACAGCTCTCGGAGGAGACCAATGTACATTTGTATATCTGTTACTCAGGTATATAATTTGTTCATTCCCTATGATGAACGATGAACACGTATGTCAGCGATACTGTAGATTTAAATATGCCGTTTCATGATTATCATACTTGGAATGTTGTAAATTTGTTGAAGCTTATGCTAATGGGCAGTGCTACATCATAATCAAAGGTTTGTTCATATTTTCTAGCAGTTAGGATTGAAATTATTCGACCATCCAATATTAAACCTTTGTACTAATTTCTCGAAGCCTGATATTTGGGCAGGCCTAAGTTTTTATCTGTTTATAGGTGCATCAAAAGTAATGCAAAACTCACTGTTCTGTAGAAGTTGTATGGGAACACATAGATACAAGTAAAAAATTGCATCAAAATTATATAATAAACACCAATGTGTGTTTGTTTATACATGCTACTACAGCGTCAAAAATGACGGTGAAGAACTTGTGATGCAACTAGAATGATCATACTGTCGTCAACTTGAATAGGAATAATTCCATGCAACTGCAATTTATGAAGATGAAAACATTTAAGCGCGCGCCGCTTCAGTCTGAAGTTCGCTGCCATGCAACAATTACTCCGGCAATTAAATTGCACTAAAAAAATTACATCGCCTCAAAGAAAAATTTAGCCAAAAGAAGATAGTTCCTGCTGAGTTTCCTTCCTTCCTTCCCTTCCTCTGAAAGTATTTGAAAAATATACTTTCTCTTTTTACTCATCGCTTTCTTTATCATCAGCTCAATCTACTGTTAGAATGACTTCATTGTATAAACATATTAATTTACTATGTAGGGTACCTGCGCTGCCAAAAACGACAGTGAAGAACTCGTAAGGTTCTTCTTCACGGATAATATTTTCGTTTCTAATATGCTTAGGAAGGAAGGATGCACTACAACGGCCAACTCAAATTGTCATAGGATATGAGTGCTCTAAGCAACAGCCTACACTCCTTCTGAGACACCCTCAGAGCATCGATAATTTCGCGCTCAAGTGAAAACTGCTGCGTCAGAGGAAAGAAACTAGCTGGATTAAATAATTGCGACGCCTACTGTATCGTGAAGAATTGTTTCTCCTCTACTTCGTTGATCACATATCTGCTCACTTTCTAGGTCGTAAACTGTGAGGAAATAAAGATTCAGTGCATGGAGAAAGTAATATAAAAATCAGGCTTCATTGCAGCGCTACCAGTAATGGTACGTATCTTCATTATTTTAATATAGCTGTGAAACCAGCCATACGAGCAGCGAACAAGTCATATGAGTGTCACCTACAGGAAGTGGGACTCATCTCTCTCGAGAGGAAACAACTCAGGGACAAATAATAAGGACATTCAAGTACTTGGATGAATTTAACGACGTACCTACAACAGGACCTTTTGGGAAAGACGTTAATGATCGCCTGAGAAATAATGGACAAAAACTCAAGCAGAAAACTCAAGAACTAGTTTAAAGCTAACAGTTCTTTTCATAATAAAGTTCCATAGCGAATATCTGGAATTGACTCCCTCCGAAGTTGTTGGGGCGGATGCAGTTAACACGTATAAAAATTGCCTAGACAAACATTGAGAGAGACACCCTCTACAGCCACGAACGCCTCCTCCAAGTGTCACACACTGTTAACGGCCAAACCGTCGTAGGCTACCTTAATCCATAAATGTGTCTTTCCCGCCCCTACTAACTTAGCGTCTGCAAGCTCCGTGGATCTGCAGCAACAATTACTGTTTGCAAGATCGCCCTTTCGTTAAGTTTTTCTTTTCTTATCTTCCTCAGACATCTAAATGATACTGACATAATGGCATTAATAAAACATAGAGGGCCGGAATAAAGCGTAATACAAAACATACGAATATATTAACAGATAAATATCTGAAATATAATAAAGACAGATAAATATCTATTTATTTGTTCATTTGTTTCTTTCTCTGTCCATTTTTTTGCAACGCTTTAAAAAATAGATAGGCGGAAAGCACGCCACGTTGGAGACTGTGGTAATCCTGTCACTCTTCATTGAAAACTTGATACTGTAGGTAGACAATATACAAGGTTGCACATCATGGCAGACTGCAATGCACTTGGATGAGTGCACTTCTTGAAATCCAAACACATGAGATATACATCAACGGTTTCTCTTACCGCTGCTATGGAAGCTGATTATTATTGCTTTCTTCATACATGGAAACTATAGTTGCTCTCAGTCACGACGTACAAACTGAATAGATGATCAACGAATCACAGGAGAGTTGATTTTTCACTGTGAAACAGACGCCGTTATATTTTCCAGGTTGCTTTTTTGCCTTTGAAGGAGAAGTTTGCGCTTGAGAGCAAAAATTTCTATGTACTGAAGGTGTTTCATACCGTACACGAGATGGGCGGCGTGGAAATTTATAACATTCAGTGTTGCATCACTGCTTGCTTGCATGAATTGAGTTTTTTTCGCATATCATGTAAGGGAAGGAAAGAGTTCGCTGCTCAGATGAATTGAAATAGAGAGTACTCAAATCTTAAATTTTCGTAGGCCGGTGTAGCGTATTCTTCAGAAGTATATTAATAACGAAAGTATGATCACTGGAAACGGGTAATCACAAATTCCTTGAGAGCACTCTAGTAATAAAATAAAACAGCTTGTTGCTTGGTGTCTCCGTCCCGATCTGAAAACTTCAAACAGAAGAAGTTTCACCAATGACGAGAAGCGGTCGCTAGAAATTTGAGTCTCATCTTGCCACAGCAAACACAATTGCCTGGAATATGCTGGAGATACTGCATTTCTTGATGCCCGGTCCGCTTAGGAGACTAGTTAGGTACCTGTCGTTGTTTTTATTACCTCCGCCAAGGAGGTTATGTTTTCGTCGTGTTTGTCTGTCTAATTGTCTATCTGTCTGTATGTTAGTCTGTGTGTCAGTCTGTCTGTCACCAAGATAACTCAAAAAGTTATGAACCGATTTGTACGAAATTTATAGGGACTGTTAGGTATGTTAGAAGGAACAGATGATTAACTTTTGGTGACGATATGTCCATCCGTTTGTTTGTTTGCCTCGTTTTTCTCAATGTCATAACTCAAAAAGTTGTCAATGGATTTTTATGAATTTAACATGAGTTGTTAGGAATATAACAAAGAGTAAATGATCAAATTTTTGCAATGATCTGTTTGTTCGTTCATTTGTCACAGTTTTTAATTTTATGCTTGTTAGCACAATAACTCAAAAAATAATGAATGGATCTCTATGAAATTCATAGGAGTTGTTACTTTTGTTAAAATACATAAAAGAATAAATTTTGGTGCAGATCGGTTCGTTCGTTTGTAAGTTTGACTCATGTTTGTCATATCGTTTGTTAGCAGTATAACTCAAAAAGTTATGAACGGATCTTCAAGAAAATTGCACAAGCTGTTATTACTATCTGAAGGTACAAATGATTAGATTTTGGAGTTTTTAAATAGAAAATTATGGTTTCAAAACCAATTTAAATTTTTTGCTACCGTTGCCTCGCTTGGCGGAGGTATGCGCTCTCAGAGTGCTCTAGTTTTGGCTGTGGCAGATAAGAAGCTCGACGCCGCAACTTCCGTTGATTTAAGGAAGATCGAGTTTATAGATATGAGTCATCTTTGCAACAAAATCCATACTACAACTAAGAACAATAACAAGGTTATTCATAAATTCGTTCCCGTTATCTTGGACAGCGTAGTACTGTAGTTTCCTACAGAGTTGACCTTCAGTTTCATTGTGCATACTGATACGCGTCCTAATCTTCTATGGCCGGTCCTTTCCTTTCCTGGCAGAGACATACTATAGTTGGAGCCCGTGAAGCCGTGTAGGCTGTGGAGTGCAGCAAACATAGCTTGGCCTAATGCAGCAGAAGCTTAAAAAATATTGCAGGCAGCAATATTCACCGAGTGAAGCTGAACTAGCACTTCGCGTGGATAAAAGTGCATTCTCTGCAAAATTATGGGGTAGTGCTCACAACGAAGACATGGACAAAAGACCCACCAAAGGTTGGGAAAGTGTCCTCGGTGAATTTTAAATCATTTGTTTCAATGGAGACCAGATGCCTCTGCACTCATTCCATAGGTTCAGGTCGAAACAGAGCCAGATGAGAACAGTGGTGATGCCCATGAAGATGGTGGTAGAGATGATGATATGGATGAAGATCATGATCTTCTGCCAAGAGAAATTGAATTATCTCATGAAGGCCGTGATGAAGATAACGAATGGGATGATCGCAGTATTTACGACAGGGTGACTTGACCTAGGATTCCAATTTGGTCAGTATGAAACAACAAACTGTGTCGTACATCATAATGTACATATATTCCAGACCGCATCTTTGCAACTGGAAAGTTTAAATGAATCAATCGTTAATTAAGTAGTCGTTAATTAGTAGTTATCTTAATTAATAAACCCAAATATTTTGTGTCTTAAATAGCACTTTTCTTCATTGAAATGGTTTATCAACAGCATCAATCGAAATTGCGGTGTTACGGGCTACCGCAATAACCGCCCGATCTCGGCGCTAGGGCACAGGACGAAAAGACTTGGTAATCCTAGCAAGAGCTTTACATCAAACCTTGGGGGCGGACCACAACTGATAAAACAGGCCTGAGGACATTAAGACTTTAAGAGCTCTGAAAATGTAAAAGAACTATTACTAACGTATATAGACATCACTTATATGTATTACACAGCAATAATAAAGATTATGCAGCGATAGTACCAATTATTTAGCACGGATATATTGCCACTTCGAATAAGGTGTCGCTTCCGCGACAGCGCCAATCTAAAAACGGGCAATTTTTAGTCCGGCCCGATCTCCCTGTGAATTACAGACGAATAGTGGGCAGTACAGACACGCGGTACAAATATGTCACGGATACGTCTAGAGATATGCAGCAAACCTATGTAAACTGCGCCGTAACAGTGGTACTTTCTCTTTTGTACATAAAAGGGCCCTCGCATCCCTCAGGGCCAAAGACCTCCGTCTTATCTACAAACGAAAGGAAAAATCGCTAGATGAATAGCGGATAATTTGCAAAAACATTTTTTTGTCGTCCATGAATCGATAATTGGTCGTTAAGTGGCCGGAGTCTAATAGCACGAGACATTTCATGTCTAAAATTTCATATTTGTTCATTTGAAATAATGTTTTATCCATGGAATCAAACAAAATTGTTGTACTCCCTCTTTTGCATAAGTTCGGTTTTGAGGGTCTTAGCATCCCTCAGGGTACAAAGACCCCCGTCTTATCCACAAACCCCAAGAAAAGCGCGTCTTAGGTTGTGGATATGGTGTCTAGGGTTACTAAATTAACATTTTCAAAAAGAATGTTTGTTGTGCTTGAAAGTTCAAATAAACCATGAATTGGTCATTAATTAGTAGGTGTCTTAATAAGTACCCCTGACATTTTCTGTCTTAAATTGCATTTTTATTCATTTGAAATAATGTTTTATCCATAGCATCAATCAAAATTGTTGTACTTCCTCTTTTGCATAAGTAGGTTTTGAGGTCCTCGCAGCCCTAAGGGTCCAAAGAGGTCAAGACTCCCGTCTTATCTACAAACACCAGGAAAAATGACGTCTTAAGTTGTGGATATAGTGTCTAGGGTCGCTAACTTATCATTTGAACAAAGACTTTTTGTTGTACGCGAAAGTTCATGTAACTAAAGACGTCATGTTCTTTCTTCGGTAGGGGATTTACAATACAATTGCACATTCAAATGTTTTGTACTCAATAATGTGAATAAAATCCACATGGCTCTCCATCTACAATAGAACTCCATTTAGGTGTATGTAAGTTCATCTTAATACAAATGCAAATAATTCTAGATAACCCATCACTCTCTGTTACTACATATAACTCTATATAATTGCAGTCAACTCCAGCGAATGCTAGTTTACTCTAATTTTACTTTTCCATTTATTTAAAGGCTTCAGAAAAAGAGGAACAAAACATACCGTGAACTCAGGGTTAATTTCCAGGAGCAATACCCAGTCCGAGACCGTCACGAATACCCTCAGCAATATGGCAGTTTCAGACCGACTCTTGTCTGATATTTATGTTGCTCGTGTGTATAATGTCAGGGGTGCTAACTGTCAAGTAAGCGAAACATCCATTCAGTGAAATGTCCATTAGGTGAAATGTCCGAAAACGAAATATCCTTTGGGCCAAAAGTCTTAAAGACTAACTGTTCGGCTCCACCAGCGCGCATTGAGCAACCAAGCAATATTTACTGTATAGCCTGGCTGTACCTATGTAAATCTAGTCCTGCTCATGCTTACGAACTATCCATTTTTCTACGATACTCGGCTTAGAGAAAATAATGACAGCCTGCCCACAGAACAGCGTTCTCGCGAGAGCGGCCGCTCTGAGGGCTGGCGAGGAAACACGGCACTCAATTCCCTCCCGCTGCGGTGGGCCATTGGCGGCACATGGCCGCAGCGCATTGCAGCGGAGACGCATAACTAAACCTAGACAACCTCTCTAGTACATTGTCGATAATAAATAAGCAAAGCCCGTGTTCGGTGTAAAGGCCTATTGTACTTTCGACTGCAAGCAGAAGCAAAGAATGATTTACATGCGATCCGTTTCTATTCTTGAGCAACAATTCAATGAAGCTGCACGAATAAATCACTTTTACACGGGAACAAAATCTCAGCAACAAGCAGTTAAACTGCTATACACGAGGGGTGTCCAAATAAAATTCGACCTTAATTTGTCAGGCATAAAGGCATAAAACAAGGAGAGCGTATATGTCGCACGCAGTTACGCGCAGGATACATTGTAGTGCCCGCGCCATGCGTGAATTTTCTCCTACGCACCTAAGCTACAAACAACATCGACGACGGACTGCCACGAGTCAGGAGGTCTAAGTGAGTACTGACCATCGGGTATAAGTTATATATATATATATATATTGAGCTCTGTATGACTTGAAAAATCTAACAATGCAAGTGCATCCAATTTGGCGCAAAACTTAACGATGACCTAGTGGAACCGATTGGCAAAAGTTAAAAACATTTCTGGGAAGGAGTAATTGGTCATGCAGAAAGAAGGGAGTTGTGCAACAGCTACAATCATTCTAGCAAATCTGTGACGGCCTAAACATGTTGTAAGCCCAAATCATCGTAAAATTACATTGTCTGCGAAAAATTGACGATGCTGATGATACCAGATCGTTGACTGATAATTAGAGAATATTCAGAGAGATAATCAGAGAGTTTGTAGACATGGAGATAGTCAGTGTCGGCACTGTTTACATCACTGGGAAGAGACAGTCGGGCTTCAGGGAAATCTGAGTTACCTTCGTATCACTCCTTCATGTATCTGCAGCGTATTGCTTCGTCCCTGAAGGCTAATTGGAACTCGGGTATGTTTCGCTTCCACTTTGGAATGGCCATACCGCACACCGCATGCAGGGGACTGATAGCTTCTGTATGCAGGTCATGCAGGTCATTTGGGCCGTGTACGTCCGGGCACAAAACAAGGCCTCACCTACTTCATTTAAGTACTCAAGAAAATTTTAGACTGGGTACTTTTAGATACAACTCTACTCTCACCAGTGCAAGTAGGAATATTCAGTAACAGAGTCCAGCCTCATTTAACTGTCCTTTCACTGACTGTCTAGCTAATATTGTAGTTAAATCAACAATGGCTAAAGATTGAATGCAGTTTGTCGATGGAAAAGAAAGAAATTATGAATAAATATCACATGAACTATGTCTAGAGACGTGAAGACACTGTATTTCGCTATTTAACAGTTTATCGAACCATAAAATGATGAAAATTTTGAAAATCATTTGCTCACGTAAGTAGTCACGTCTTGGGAGGCATGAAAACGTGACTATAAGTAATGCTGGTGGTGCATCACTCGTATCTTCAATACTGACGCAGCTCTGTACGAACCTTACCAGTGATACGGAAACGTTTCGCTGACTGGCTGCTCAAGATATCCCTGCCGCCAGCTACGCTCTCGAGGAATGGCATAATACAGAAAGTTGCTGGCTCTGGCAATTTCTCAAGCAAGGTATAATATATATGAGCAAGATCCTAGTTATTTCTATGACAGCAATATTAACATGACCACTCTATAAGACCATGAATATTCTATTACTTTGTAAGTATTCCATCGTAGTGCAAGCTCAAACACACAAATATGTGTAGTCGTGTAATTAAAGATACACGAGCCTGGGCCGAAGAGTTCACTGACTGCTCAGTGATCCGTGGCACGGAATAACTATATATAGAACACTCTGAGAGCGCATATTTCCGCCAAGAAAGGCAGCGTAAAAAAATTCAAATTGTTTCTAAAACTTTGGTTTCATCTTCATCAGTAGAAAAATTTAATCATTTGAGCCTTTTGACAGTCATGAAGCTTCTGTATTTTTTTTTCTAAAAAAACATCCTTAACTTTCTGAGTTATGTTCCGACAAATGCACAAACGGAAAAACCGATTATCACCAAAGTTTTGTCATGTATCTTTCAACATTTTTAACAATTCCTACAAATGTCATGAAGATCTGTTCATAACTTGTTGAGGTATGTCACTAACAAATTTAAATTAATGGCCAACATTAGCCAAACACACAAACAAACCGATCATCACCAAAATTTAATCATTTACGTCCTTTACAATTTCTATCAATTTGCATAAATTTCATAACTTAACTTTTGAGCATAGTGCAAACAAACATAAAATCAAACATAGAGACAAAAATACAAACGAACAAGCACATCATACAAAAATTTGGTCAATTACTCATCGTGACATACCTAACAAGTCATGTACATTTCACAAAAATCTGTTGATAATTTTTCAAGTTTCTGCGGCAGACAAGCCACACAACCAAACAAATGGTTAGACGGATCTTCGTCTGCTCCATCTAACATGTCTAACAATCACTGTAAATTTCGTAAAGATCCGCCCATAACTTTTTGTTTTAGCTTGGTGACAGACAAACACACAGACAGACAAACTCGACAAAAACATAACCTCTTAGCCGGAGGTACCAACTAGTGCACTCTGAAAGCACATATATCAGCCCAGGAAGGCAACGTTAATAAATAAAAAATCGAAATTGGTCTGAAACAATTATTTCATTTTTGTCAGCTTCTGTAATTTTCTTGAAGATCCGTTCATAACTTTTCGAGTTATGTTGCTGACAAACATTCAGGCGAACATTAGTGAAACGCACATACAGACTAACCGATCATCACCAAAATTTGATGATCTGCTGCATGTTTTTTGTCATTTCTAACAATTCCTTTATATTTCAAAAAAAACTCTGTTCATAAATTTTGAATTATATTGCTAACAAACGCAAAATTTGACAAATAAACGAAGACGACGATCATAAAACTTTGTTCAGTTACTCTCTGTGATATACCTAACAATTCATGTAAATTTCATAAAAATACGTCCATAACTTTTTAAGTCATGGTACTATGAAAGTTTAGGTACACAAACAAACAAACAGATGATCGGATCTCTACCAAAAATCAACCATCTATGCCTCTTAACATGCCTAACAATTCCAGCATATTTCGTAAAGATCCATCCATAACTTTTTGAGGTATCTTGTTGACAAGAAAAGTTACAGACAGATGGATAAATTCGACAAAACATAACCTCCTTGACGGAGGTAATTATCGTCATGGCTCACTGTAGCACAGCGCCAGGCTGCACTGTGTGGCTATCAGTGTCGGCCTCTAATGTGTAAGTCAGGGTTATAACTTTTTAACTTTTTTTCTAAAATCAAAGTCATGCATCATGATTGGATCAACTTTTTGGTATACAGGAAGTCCTTGGTATAGACTTGAGATCCGTGCAGGAATATTGAGGTTAAGATCGTGTCCGGTCGACTACAACAAGACCTGAGGCGTGTTGCAATGAAGCTACCGGTGCCACGTCTGTTACCCCGCATCGAATGCGACTCAGGTGACGCCGATAACAACCTCAACATTTATAGAGCTATGAGCTGGGTAATACACCCTTTGTTTACAAACATTGCCTTCGCTTGCAAGCATTGTGATCAATTGATATAGGAATATGATGATTAATATACGAATGCGAACTACCCCATAGCTAATGTATATTAGTCTTCTTGCATGTTTTTCACATTTTTGTCCTAAAACACAGCCAAATTATAGCTCCACCAGCGATGTTTAAGCGAGAGATTTCAGCTCATTCTGCTGAGATTGAAACGCATTCCCACATTACCGAGGCAAACATAGTTGCAGCGCAATCTCATAGCAAGAGGGTTCAGAGTCTCAGTATAACACTGAGAAATCGAAGTGCTTAACATTACTCAAAAACAGGTTCTTTTAAATGCTGCGGCAGCTAGGTTTTGATC
>LQNS02278078.1:9779885-9790021 GCA_001587735.2 Parhyale hawaiensis | reverse complement strand
TATCCGATTTTTTCTCACTATTTCGGAACCCGTGAATACTGCTGATCAACAACCCATCATTTTCCTGCTTTGTTTAATGCAATACAAAGCAGTATACAATAAACGAAAATAGATTGGGTCAATTGTTTCCTTCTCTGGAGAGTATTATTTAGTTCAGAAGATGTCATTGCATTTCCTCAGACAACGCACTGTACTGGCTGATGCTTTCCAAGTAGCATATTCTCTTCGAAAAATAAATTTAGAGCAGAGATGCCCAACACTACCCGCTTTCTTTACCCAGGGGGTATCTTGGCTACGCCTCAGACCCTAAGGCTGGGTTCACATAGAGCTATACTATACGGTATTCGGTATACGGTATTCGGTATACGGTATTCGCTATACGCGTATAGTGGCAGTGGGTACATGGTATACGCTCTACTGTATACGGACACTCCTGTTCACATAGGTAGACTATACTCATGCAGTATACTCTGCATTTCTGACGTGTATACTACTACAAAAATGGATTCATCTGACGAAGAAGATTTGGCACTTCTTCTTCTGGCGGAAGCTGAAGGTGAACTTAAAAAAAAGAAAGAAGTATCTGGGTGCGACAGCAGAAAGCTAAGCACGTACGTAAAACTAAAACTAGAAAGAACTTATAGACTCTACCCCCCACCGGAGCTTGTTCAAAGGCAACAAAAAGTATGTATTTCATCAAACTTTAAAAATAAAAATAAAATTTTTCTAATACTGAGGGGTTCAAATTGATTGCATATTTGGAATCCTCATTAAAAACTGAGTCTAATAAACACACAAAATAGTAAAATATACACTGTTTTGCGATAATATTACCACCTTCAGAAAGGAGGAAAGAATACACAAAAGTGTGGTATTCGGTGGTGACGGTATACGGAGATCGTACAACTTGGTTCTTGCTACACTAGTATACTATACGCAAATTTCGTATAGTGTAATCTTATGTGAACAGGTGCATAGCTACTGCGTTGGCAGATTCCCGCTATACGCGTACCCTCCAAAAACGTATACCGAATACCGTATAGTATAGCTCTATGTGAACGCAGCCTTAGAGAAATGCCATCCGCTACCAGCAAAGCGAGTAAAATTTTTGTAAAGAAAAACGAAAGCGTAGATATGATACGGGTGAAATGAAGTCAAGTCTCTAACAAGGAGGTTCTAATAGAGAGGAGTGCACCCTATCTATTTATCCTATGGGAGCGTTGCGAGTAAACTTTTACCTTAAACTGGCTGAGTGGCTTAACCAATCGGAGAGCGGCATTGCCTACGTGAAGCATTGCCTCACGTAGGACTGAGTNTAAATAAATAAATAAAAACACGACGTGAATTATTATATAGTACTGATGATGATTTTTGGCAAAATATTGTGATATTGGAGCATAATCTTTCTTTATGTGAAGGTTTCTGAGAAGGTATTGGATGCAATTGCCCCAGATCCACTGCCATGATGGCACCAAAACTGCGAAAAAACTGCACGGAGTACACCACAATCGGCCGAAATTTCAGCTATAGTTAGACTATACATGCTATCGACTAGGAAGGGATACAATCGGCTAAATTGGCAACACGAGAACTCATTGACAAGAAGTTTTAGAAAGTTGCCTGGGAGGAATTTCCTGCGAGAATACCTTTACACCTTAATAAATTGTCTAAACATCATAGTACATGTTAAAACACGGACAAAGTAAAATGAATAAACACTTGGAAACAAGCCCCTCAAAGCTATTGCTTATTGAGCAATGTACTGACTTCACAAAGATGAATTGGTATAATGACAGAGGTACTTATATCGTATTTATTTAACAATAAAAAAATAACCTGAATCCAGGAGAAAATGCTTATACTAATCTTTTGAAATTGAATGCATATAGAAAAAATCACTCCAAATATCTGTAGCTCTTGGGCATTTTAAAAAATAAAATAAAATCTGGACTTCCGTAGATCAGGATTAACATCTGTGTCTTTACAGATTTTAATGCCAGAAAAGTCGATAAATGTGCGATTTTTTAAATCGCATGGCTTCCTAATAGACTTTTATATACAGAGTTACGCCACGGCTCTGAGTGTTTGTTGGATGTGGCTACCGTAGATTGGTATTTTCTAGAACCTATAATAGATCGATGGGTATAGTTTGTCATAGGCCGTATCACTCACAGAGTTTGAAAAAGTCTATAATATGATTTATAGACAAATGAAAGACAAGACACATAAGTGAAAGTATTTAGATCTACAGATATTTCTTGTAAAATACCGATATTTCGGCTCCGGTCTACAGATATTTCGCCTCAACAACCTGGCAACACTGGGTCGTCGCTCGAACGTGTAGACGCGACTGTCAGGCTTCAGCTTAATATAGGCCTAATATACAAGAGTAAACTCCTCTGTATACACATATAGAACAATATGCTATGTGGGCCATAAATTCGGTAGGGTTGCAAAAGGTTTCGTATTGAAATACAATAGTAATCCGACAATTCGTTTAAGAATTATTAGCGAAAAAAAAAAACAGTGTAACACGGCCAGTGAAAACCATAGTAGTTGGCGGACCAACAAGATAAGACTTCGCTAACTTAGAAAGATTAGGATAAATATTCGTGTGCTTCTTCCGCCATTCCAAATGATCTTCATCGGTGGATATGCTTAGATGTTCGCAAATATTCACATGTCTATTTGCTAATGCAAACGAATATTGGACAACACGCGAATGGTGAATGCGAATATTCGGTTCACCTCTAGTACGCATATTCTACCATGCACTACAGACATCTCAAAGTAGTAAAATATTCTACATAAAATTGAAAGGACAAACAATTTTCTCCTACTCGATTGACTCTATTATGCATGGCATTTCAAAATTTCTTGCGGTTACGTGCACCGTGGAGATGTTCGACTCGCAGACGCTCCTCCCGCTGGTCACAAAGTTTAGTATTTACGGTAGTACCGTCGGTAGCAGCGGACGATGCGTGCTGCACAGTTGTGCTGACGGTCGAGAGACCGATCCCAAGCCAGGCACGGTCTTTTTCACGGCCTCGGCGCGCTGAATTAGCAAAATGTGCTTGTGCGCATAGCTGTCGTGGGGGTACCTTCTTAGGGTAGGGGGTAGCGGGTCGTTGAGCCTTCCGTTTCGGTGCCATGGTTCATAGCGACCCGTCGTCGGCTGCAGCTGCACTTCCTCATCTGAGGCCTGTTGGCCTATATTTGCCGCACGAATCAGTGCGTATGGATTTCCTAAGGAAGGGTGCAGGCACAGTTGACCTTACCTTTAGTTCTTGGACCTCTATGCGTATCGAGTGGCGTCCAAAACACCACATAAACTTCGTCTAAAAATCAATGAAGTGTCATAGTATGTACGTACCGATTGTCGATCACTGAGTATTCCAGTAAGTGTTCAAATGTGTAAAATTAAGTCCCATCGCCGTGTTCTTTACTGTACAACTCGATCGCTACTCTAACACTGAGCCATTCCATTTGGAAGCATTTGGTTTTTTTATTTACCAACTAGAACAATAACGTTAAATGAGATCCAGCTAGTTATGAATGATTAAATTACCAGAGACAATAATATCAAGACGTGCAAGCAAATTTGACAAATCTATCAATCTACATACACATGAATTTAGTTAACAGATTAGTGCATAGAGAAAATTCTCGGGATTACCACACATCAATATCGACCAATAACAACCTTTCGCTGAAAAGTAACCTTGCAACCCTACGTCAACTCCCCACGACTTGTTGATTGCTCTTGAACAGCCATATTATCAGCAACTGAAGTGTAAGGCCCGGTGCCCACGTGACACTTTCGTTGCCGCTAGCAGCCTAGGGCATCTCAGCTAATCCGTTTACGTAGCAGCGGCGCGGCTTCAGCTGCTGGAAAAATTAACTGTTCGAAAAATAGCCGAAAATCTCAGTTACTACTGCAATTTTTACACCATAGCAAGTGGCAATGGTGAACTAACAGTTACTGTCGATTCTGAGCAGTTTAAGTACACAAAAATAGATATGTTAAGAATTACTGCTCTATCTTCATAGACATGCTGAAGTGTCGACCTCAACAAAGCAGTCAGATTACGTAAGCTGGCTCTGCTACGTGGGCACCTGGCTATAGAACCAATTTCTTAAATATTGATAAGAAAAATCTGGGAATCGTCTTAAATTCCCTGGATTTAAAATTAGTGCAAATTGGACCCTCATCCCGGAATGCAAACCCTATTCATAACACTTTACGCGGTAGTTTTCGTTGGCTGAATTTTTCACAGTAATTACAACTTTACGTTGAGCAGAGACCACATTTTTTTCATGAAGAAGGTTCAATAGACAGGAGGGAATATGACAGATGTACGCTAGTCAAGCCAGCCTTCTAACTTTTCCGGCTTTGCTGATTTCTGGCGGCTCGGTTTCGTACAAAAATATATTCTTGAAAACGATATAAATGCGATACGTGAAGTCAGCGAGGATTATTGGCAGAAGTAAGCTAATCAATTAACAATGTAATAAACACCGTCGTGTGTTTATTTGTTTACACATTTATATATTTATATATATGTATGTTTCGGATCACGCTCTTAAAGAAACAGGCGAAAAACAGGCCAGGTCGCAGATTTTGTAATTAGGTCGGTTTTCTTGGAGATCGATGACCAGGTTGCGGAAGATGGTGAAAGTGGGATCCTTAATTATTCCTTTATTTCAAAATACTTCCTGCTTGAAACACGTCTTGAAATCGGATCGATAAAGATGTTTAGAGTTTCTCTAATCGCGGCCATGCAGTCTGATCTCTATAACATTCTACATAAATCGAAACATATGTTTACTCTCAGTTTACGGCGTATAAATTCAGAAGCTGATCAACGAAGGGCAGACCAAGCGATGATTTTTCACTTGCTACAGACATAATTATTTCCTTTAGCTTGCTGTCTTCCTTCGACGGAGCACGTTTCGTTCAACGCAAAATCTCCGATATACTGAAGGCCAATTTTGTATGTAGGATACGCTGTTTAGAATTTATTTAAATTCAGTAATGATTTGCGGCTTGCTAGTAAAACATTTTTTTCCGCATGTGACTTAATGTTGGAGACGATTGTGCTTCTTAGATGAATTTAAGAGAATAGCTTATGACAATTTAAGCATATCAGTGACAAAGGCATATTGAATGGAGACGGGTCGTCTCAAATTCTTCGCTGTCATTTTTAACAGCGCGGGCTTCTAGTAAAGTATATATTCCGCCCGATAGGCCCCTTTAACTTTATTTCTCTTCTTGCTTTCTCTTTCCAGCCAGAAAGCTACAGCCTTCCAGCCTTTCCTTGTACAGTACAGTATGTACAACTTTGTGTTCGTTAATTCCTGCCCACATACTACAAAATATATATATATATAGCTAAATCCTACATTATATTTAACGGGGTTTAACAAACGACGACATTCAGTGTAAAATCGTTCATAAGGTGTAACGTTGAACTTTACACGTAAACTACACAGGTCTTTCCTCGTACGTTCACTACAAATAAACGCGCTGGGCTTTCCTTAGTCCTCCACCACCGACCACAAATCTACTACAGAGCCGCTTCAAACTTACTCCCGCTCATATAGGTTAGGTAAAGCAGGTCTGGTTCCTGTCCCTCCCCGAAGTATTTATATAGAATGTATGTGGGTTTTTAGTGTTTTTATTGGTCTTTAGCGTTTTTTAAAATTGTTTTGTTATTAGTGTGTTTTACGTAGCGCCAATCTGTCAATCTCTGATTGGCTTTACTTGACGTCAATTGTTGACGGGCCATACTTAGCGCCAATCTTTGATGGTGAGCAGAACTAGTCCTTGTTTGCATCTAACCTTAATGAACTGGATCTCATTTGGACGTTAGCAGGACCAGTCCTGGCCTTCACGTAACCTTATGAAGGCTATCTCATTGGCCTGTAGGCATTGAACCCAGGCATTGAACACAGTATAAGTTAAAAAAAAATACACTTAATGTAACAAAATTACGAACCAAATTACACCTACTGTACGACTTATATATAGCTAATTCCTACATTACATGTAACGGAATTTAACTAAAACCGTCATTAACTGTAAATTCTGCAATCAGGTGCAACGCTGAACTCAACACCTAAATCCACAGGCTTCTGGTCGTACGTGTCCTGACAGATGAAGACGCTTGGCATTCCTTAGTACGCCACCACCACCGACCACCACCCTACCACAGAGTCCCTTCAAATTTACTCCCGCTCATAAGGTTAGGTGAGGCCAGGACTGATTCCTGTACTTAATGTAGGACTTTGCTATGCATATATATTTATTTATTGCAATGCAATACCCAGAAGACGGCCATAAAGTCGGCAACATCTAGTTACAAAACATATGTGTAGGCAGTCAGCCAGACTTCATCCTTGCCGGCAACTTGAGCATCACCAACGTGGCTACTATAAATAGTTACTCCCTTCTGAGTATTAGACCTCCGTGATTTTCACTTCTTTTAGCCGAAACATTTTAATCCTGATGTGGCCTCTACAGGTATTCATAATACGCTGCTGAGCTTTTCGGTAAATTCATTTATTCAAGTACTTGAATGGCTTCAACGACGTACCTATAAAGGGACTCTTTGAAAGAGACCTTAATGATCGCTTGCGAAACAACGGTCAAAAACTCAAGCATAAAGCTCGAAGAACAATTTTAAGTCAGCAGTTCTTTCCCTATTTCATAGTCAGCATGGAATAGACTCCCTTCCGACGTTGTTGGTACGGAGTCGGTCAACTCGTTTAAAAATCGTCTTGACATGCATTGGGAGAGACATCCTCCACAGCTAAGAACTCATCCTCCACGAGTCGCAAACACTTAATGGCCAAAGCTTCCCAGGCCATTTTAAGCCGTCTTCTTCTCACTTCCGCTGCATCTATACATATAAGCTCAGCATATCAGCGGCTATCCATCATGCTTGCGTACATTCATGACCATCTCTTTGGAGGAGATTTTTCTCTCCCTTTTTTATTTTCTATTTCTTTTTTCTTTTCGTCTTCCATTTTTTCTCCTCTCGTTTCCCCAGTCCTCTAAATCCTGCTAACAATGGTAATAGCTCATAGAGGGCCGGGGTGTAAGCTCCGGTGTCTCTTTGGAAATGGGCCTCTTGATTCGTCTACTCTCGCCTATCTAATCTAATCAGCTTTACCGTGATGCTGCTTGACTTTCAAAGATTTAAAATTCGAGATTTTATTCGAAGGAATCTGATTATTCGAAATCAAAATTATGTTGGCATTGATCGCAAGTTTTTTCGGATTAGCAGATGATGCCCGCAGGTAGGATTCATCTCTTGGAACAAAATCGGTGACACACGCACAAAAAAAAAAAAAAACAGTAAAAAGGTTCGTCACAAATTCATTGCCGTAATTTTTTACAGCTGGGTGCATTAAAAGATTTGGAGCGGCAACGAAGGGAATGTCACTACCTCTACATTTAGATTTCCCCGGATTTTTTAGGAATGATTCACAACCATAGACTGCCGAGATGTTTTTTTTTATTTTTATAAAATATTTCCGTGAGTAAATATCGTTACGAGTTCCTTGTAATGTGATGCGCAGGATGTCAATTTAATCCACCATTAGAGGAAGCTCTCAGAGCATAGAGGTGGCAGGAAGTTACGAGCGACGCAGGATCCACACGGAACTCAACTTTGCTCGAGAACTTCGTCACCGCTGAATACTGATGAAGACAACTGCCGTGAGGGAAGAACTCACAAGCTAATTAGGTAGAAGTCAGCAAGTACAGTAGATCGCAGAGGGACTTCCATGCATGACTGTGCTACAGCTTCCCACCGCTGCCGTATTAGGATACTAAATGGCAAGCGCCAAGTTAGCATACCAACCGCAATATTATTTGAATAATTTTCGTTGGCAGTTTCAATGCAAATTTTAGGTGCTTTTGACAGTCTTGAATCAACACTCCACCTACTCGCTGTGACTGAGTTGGCGGAACGCTGTGCTCGTTTTTCGAGCCCAGCTGTTCGCTTCCTGGCCATGCAGATATATTCTTGGATACTTGGGATTAGAGCGTCAGCGTTTCTGGCATTCAGCCCACTGGGAGAGCAGGCACCTAACCAGCAACGGCAAGTGGTGGAGGTGATTAGACGCAACTGTTACATGAGCCTTCGCCTTTGATGTCATTGCTTTAACATTCGGTAGCTACAGAAGCCGTGCATACTTTTAGGCATGTGAGCATTTATTTGCAGCATGGACCAGTACATGACAATTTCCTAGCAAAGCAAACAAACAAAAAAAAATGTATTTCGCATATGGATACTGGGTAAAACAAGGTTAGGGCACAGCATCGTGAGGTTTTTATTCTTAGTACTAGCATAAGAATAATATTAAATACTAAAATAAGAGAGCCTTAGCATCTGGTTTGCAGAGAGTTACTGGTACAAGGCCTGCATCTTAATAAGGAGATGATATTGACACTATTTGCCGTTGAGAGAAGCGTTGGTTACACAGAGCTGGGACGAAGAGGTTTTTATGAGAGTATGAAATACAGTATGCAGAATAAAGTGGGCTAGGGCAAGACATTGCGTATTAGTAGACGGTAAGGTAACAGGAATTTCAAAATAAGGAGAAAAGTGAGATGTGAAATTTAGAGGATATAGACCAGCTAGCCAAACTCAGGAGTGAATGTGAAACGGACATGTGTTACAAGAAGTGAAAAAATAATAGTCTAAAGACAATGTCGTTACAACTACAGAGCACGTTACGATATTATGATAAAAATGGAGAAAATGTAAAACTAAAAGTACACAAGTTATACAGTGTAATTTGCGACAATACCCGCCAGATTTTGTTTAACGGTTTCATTCTACCTCTGACTGCACAATTCGATTGCCTTACGCATGTGCAGCCGGAGTCTCCTACGGTCCTCCGCAAGGGAGAAGGTAAAAGACTAGCGGTATAGATCGACCACCTCGATCAGCGACCCACCTCCCGAAACAGAGGGGGAAGTGTTGAAGTATTGAGAGCCTACGTAACTGTGCAAAACTAACCTCATCAGTAGAAACTGTTTCAAGCTGCAACACCTCCTGCGGAGAAGGCAGTTGGGACTCTTTGGTTCGAGAGGCCCAAATAATATTTTGGCAAGGAAAGCGCCCCGCCAGAATCTACCCCTGAGGACTGAATAAAAAATGTACACCAAAGAAAACATCTGAGGTCGGCAACTCCGATTATGTTGCGATGATACGATGTACATCGCTATCGTTCTTACGATAGCAATACTATCGCTCCATTGGCATCGGTCCCAAAAATCGCCAATTTTCAACGGCGATGGCCTACGAAGAAATAACTGTTGGCGATGACCATCGTAGGGCGTAACAGTCGGCGGTGGACCATCGCATTAAAACATTTTACAAATAGTAACAGACCACAAACATCGAATAAAAGCAGCATCTCTTATAACATCAGCCTGTGTGCGATTTTCAAACCGGTAATACTCTTCCTAGCCGATAAAAGGTGCGAAATGTAAGACCCAGGTTACTAATTTATATTGTTAGATCTGGGAATTGTATTAAAATGAAGTTTGTAACCCCCTCTTTGCTTTAATGTTACTAAAAATGAATGTTTCAAATCCGTATGGCTGTTTTTCTGTAGTTTTAGCCTTATTTCATTATTTCATCGGCATCGGAAGTACAACCGACGACGATGCCCATCGTATGCCATCACTGATGGCATCTTCAGTCATTTCATTGGACCATTTCTTCCTCATAACACCATAGCCAATGGAGAAAATGGCCATCGCCAATTGTTTCACACGATTTCCATCGGACCATAGCTATCGCCGATGGATTTTTGCGATGTTCCATCGTAGCATCACCGGCTAATGAAAAAATTGGAAACCCATGGTATCCAGGGTGACTATTTACGATGGATCAAGGCATGGCTTACGGGTCGGCAGCAGCGAGTGAAGCTTGAAGAAAAGTCGAGCGACTGGACACATGTTTCATCAAGGGTTCTACAAGGTAGCGTAAAATCAGCAAATTTGCGGATGATACAAAACTATGTCATCCTACAACGAAAAGAGCCGAGCTCCAACAAGACCTTGACCACCTCATGGAATGGAGTGCAACGTGGCAGATGAACTTTAATGTCGACAA